>JAXQQM020066502.1:0-65566 GCA_034641835.2 Pinus albicaulis
AAGCATTCCCTTGATGACTCGCGAGGAACTGATTCCCTGCCCCCGATGTTGCAAACATAGGATTCCATCCCATAAAAGCAGTCGAACTTGGCCTCTGTGCCCAAGGGTTGAAACTCTGGGTCTGGGACGTAAAAGGAAACGACCCTAAAGAAGGATTGGGACTGGGAATATGCCCAGTCCCAAAGGGGAAACCCTGAAACGAAGCTGATCCACTAGCCATGTTAGACATGGGCGTAGATCCAGTTGCACCGGCGGCAAAGGAAAAAGAGGGATTTCCAGCAACGGACATCCCTGAAACGAAGGGACCAGATTGAGAAGCATATGCTTGGGTGAATCCAGAGCCAAACATAGCAGTGCTAGAAGCACTCGAAGATAGAGCTAGAGTGCCCCCTGCCTCGACAGAAGCAGGGGTCTGAATGCCCGCAGCACTCACGGTAGAAGCTGCGTTCCCAGTCGTGGCCATCGAAAGATAAGAAAGATATCGAAGATCCGGCGGTCTCTCAGACTCCGGTCCGACGTACTGAATAACAAACGGATGATCAAGAGGAAGAGGAGATGGACCTGTAGCTGCAGGCTCAGGTATATCTTCTATCTGAAAATCTTCTTCCTGAGGAAACAATACTCTCGAGGTGAGCGGAACGCTCCTCTCGGAACCAACACCGGAATCAGCAACGAAACCTTCAGACCTTAGTGGAGGATCTCTCTCCCCAGCGTCAGACTCTACAGGGTGAAAACCACCTGCTAAATCACTCCTACGCCTTCTCGAAGAAGGCTCTGCGCTCTCGGGAGATAACCCCCGGATTCTCCTCGAACGTCGAGGCGCTTGATCAGCCACTTTTACAGATTTATTATATTAGACTCAAGAAAAGTGAAAAGCTAGGAAAGCTAGGAGCAAAGAGCACTCACTAAAATCAAAATCCCTGAGAAACAGCAAGCAAACAGCCTCCAAGTATTTCCGCTCCGGGTGATGAGGACCGGACACCAAAATATAGGAAAGCGAAGTATAGGGCCTTCCGAAAGCAGTCTGGGATGATTAGGGCCCAGAACAACTAGCGAAGGTATCAGAAACAGTTACGCCGACCTCCTAACAACAGCCTTTGCCGGCTCAAGCACCCAAGCTTCGCAAGGGCACCCCCCAGAAGTACTGCTGGAAGTGATGCGACGTCTGCCTCGGGTACCACGGGTATTCCCCCCCGCAGTCACCTGTGTGGAACCTAGGAACAGCAACTATGGACACCAATCCGTATCAGAAGCTGGGCGGAACGGTCTTGAGGTCAGATTCAGCTAATCGGAGGGGGGGTATCCCTCTTCTTAACCTTCACTTCCCCTCGCACTTGACTCTCGGATGAGATCTTTCCCAGTCCACCTCACGGAGTTGGATTTCTCTCAATTAATCAACTTCTATGTTTGTTTGAGCGGCCTTGGAGAGTTAAGTCTCCACTCACCTATTCCAAGGCCCTACAACCTAGCTAGTTGGTGATTGACACTTAGTAAAACTTTCTAGTTGATTTTAAATTAAATCGCTTATTTTAAGGGCTGTTGTATTAAGTCACAAGGATATGGAGTTGAAACCAATGGTGTTTTGACGCAAAAGAAATTAATAAAAACCTGACTACATGCGCATGCAGTTCTTTGTCTTTCGATGAAGAGAAATTTCTATATAAGTTCTACGAGACTAAAAAATGTATTTTTCTTTTCGAATTACAAACTCACACTCACAAAAACTAAGAAGCTAACTAGATGATTCAATGCACCTAATGCAAATGACTACTAGCATGTAAATTCTAAGATGCAAAAATTCCCTTGAAACAAGGTGAAATTTCCCAAAAAGCTCCTTCAGTTTTAACTCATATTTTTGTTGTCCAGAAAGCCAATTCTTGAAACAAGAACTCTTAGTATAAGACAACAAAAATACTTGACAACAAGAAAAAAAAATCAAATGACAACTTCTCCTCAAAATCAAACCAAAAACTAGAAGCAAGAAACTTCACTAAAGCTCCAAAAGATAAGGCCAAACGAAAATGAAAAACACAACAACAAAAACAAAAACAAAACCAAATGTTTTTTGAGTTTTTGAAATGCAAAAAACAAAAAGCAAAATGAATGTTTTTTGGGCTTTTTAGTTTTATAAAACAAGAGCTCAAGAAGACCAAGCACAACTATCCCAATTCAAGCCAAAACGAGACTGAATTTCAAGCACAAACTTCAACTATGCCCCCAAACCTTATAAAGCTAATGATAGCAAGATCAATAAGAGCAACGGAAGACCAAAAACTCAGCCAAGCAGCCTAAACGAATAGTGCAAACTTGCTGCAACAAAAGACTCCAAAGAAGCAAGAAAAGTTCTTTGAAAATTGCAACAAAACCCTAGCCTATGAAACTCAAGAAAACCAATCGAAAAAAAAGCAAAAAACGCAACGCAAAGCACAACACAAAGATAGGAGCGATTCAGCGAGCAGAAGCTCTCTGTTCTGATAAAGCAGAACAGCCAAGAATGCTCAGAAAGCAATCTTGGAACTCAATCCAGGAGTGCCAGCACCAACAAGAACACTCTACCAAAAAGATTAGTTTTCGAACAAACGAAAGAGAAACAAGACTTGAAACCACTTCTGTCACACTCCAGTAAGTACAGAGACTCTGCAGAGACAGGCCTCCACAGCCAGAAAAGACCAAAACCACCAGAATCTTAAAATTTCAAAATCTGCCTAGGTATACGCGACCTAGCAGTTATTCAAACAACGTGTATACGCGTCTGTGTTAAGGGAAACTCGCGTATACGCGGGTCCCTTTATACAAACTCGCGTGTATACGCGACTGTGTGCAAACAAAAAAAGCGTATACAAAGAAAGATAATGAAAAACAAAAAGAACAAGTCTGGGAAAGACACCAAGACTTCAGACTGACTGCAAGAAAGCAAACTGGACTGTAAAAGACAGAAAAAACTGTTGGCAACCTACCAAACAGCTGAAACAACCCAACAGGAGAATCACAAGAATGTGTTCCCCAGTGGAGTCGCCAGTTCTGTTTCAGGGAATTAACACCCTAGAGGTTGGTTGGGATTCAACCTCCACAGAGCAGGGGCGTACTACTTAACAGAGACTCACACAATCATGCACATTCATAAAAACTAAATAGAGCAGAATGAGAGGTTTACTCGTTGGTCCTACGTTTGAAGTAGATCCACGTGGAGTCCAAACTCCCTACAACCGTCCTTCCTCCTTAACCTGAAATACAAGAAGAAACCAGCACAAAGGACAAGTTGTACAGCATATTTCTACTCTATATGTTAGTGAGATTCATGTAAAACATTAAATAAATCATAATGAATGCTTGTATAACAAATATTCTTCATACATTAAAGCATACACTAACACGTTTATTTCGGGAACAGCATGATACTTCTGTATTATAAATAGTACGTACAAAAGTAATCAAGAGGAGAGATCACTTGATCCTTCCAAGGCCTTCGCAGACCGTCGTCCGGATCCGTCCAGCCCTTGCCTCGCTAAGACTCCTTCCAAACTGGTGCATACGAGATAACATATAAAGGGATGTGTATCTCAAGGAAAAAAGGGTTTCCTACAATGAACTGGGAAAGTGCAGGAGGCACGGGGAATCAGACTTGGATAGGGAATACCAACAGAGTATAATATCAATAATTCTCTCTCTCCCTTAGGCCATACACATGAGGGCCTTTTATAGTCCCTCCAAGTAGTTTCAGCAGTTGGAAACAGTTGGCCACGGGCTGGGGTGGTTGAACTACCTGAGTAACCATCAACCCAACGCGAAATTAGGGATTTTTATATATTTTTTAATCATTTTAATGGCATACGCGAAAAAGTCTAGCTGTACTCGCGTATACACGCGGAAAAACACGGGCATAGTCGCGTATGGAGGATTTTACACTGTTTTTAAGTGAATTTGTCCAAGTCTGTAGGAATGGGTGCCCAAAAAGCCATAAAGCAATCATGAATCATGTCAAAGTGAGAAATGATGCTATAACACTTATGGATCCCAGTAATTTACAAGCATTTCTAGCAACCTTGTATTGGTTTTCATATTTGGCATTTTGAAGAATTTCAATAAACCAAATCATCTAAGGCCATCCAATTCCAATGGATCCTCCATAACTTAATTTTCAATTTCATTGTGTTCCCTTTCCCTCTAGCTGATAGACATCCTGTATCATTCAAGAATATTAATTTCATCAAAACCATGTTTCAAAAAATTGTGTTGCGCATACGCAGGTTACTTTCATACATAGTCGAGTGTACATGCGACTTAAATATGTTCAGCCCATGTATACGCAGAGGTTAAATCCAAAAATGAAACTTCTATCGTCAAATCGCATGAAAAATAACCTGAAATGATCAAAAAATTCACTAAGGCAATGAATGAGCAGATTACCTGGAAGATTCACAGTGATCCGGCTGTGAAATTGGGTGTACTGAGGTTGTTAGTTTATTTCTCTCGAGCTCTTTTCTCCAAATTCCAAAAAAAAAAATGACAATGGTAAGTAAAAAAGTTGTATTTTTTTTTAAATTTGAAAATTTTGAAAAACCCACTTTTATAAATTTTATGTCTATTTCTAGAATTTGTTAAACTTTATGACCTTTTTGGCTTCAAGTGCTCAGATAGGTTTCTTTTAAAGACAAATTGAAGACTTTGAGACCTTTTTTACCACATTGATTCCATGACAGTTGAATCGTCATGGTAGGTACCTTTTTCATCACTGGCATATAGGTTGGGAAAAACAACTTTTTTGTTGCATTCTACATTCAAGCCTCCATACTGTGATATATTTCCATAGGGTTTATCCCATCATGTTATGATTCTTAAAACCATTTTCACTCACTGAATTATAAAATCATGACATGATGGTAGAGCCATCCTTTACATGGGCTTCCTAGTTAGAACATTACTAGCATATGTTTCCCATGCTGCAAAAATTTCATAGGCTTGAGAGTCCTCCTTAGTCTTGCCATGAACTTTACGATGAAGCTTCATTCTCCTTCATCTTCGTTATATTTTTGGCTTTATACCCTAAAATATCCCTCTTGTTTATTTCTTCTACTGCATTTCATGTTGAGTATTTGTATCCTTTGGCCTTAAGCTGACTTGATTTGCACTCATGTATAAGCCCCCTTTTTATCATGTATTTCGGCAAAACCAACCTTGCAATCACTTAGCATCTACAACCTGAAACCATTTTCCTTGGAGAGAACATTCCTTTGAGTGTCATTGACTAGTTTTTCCGCCATGCATTGAGCATAGGAATGTTCCAATCCTAGGAACTAGGGCATATGTACCTCGACGCTCGTTCCACTATCCTATAGGCATTGTTTTATTATTTTTGAGACTTTTAATATGAAATATATATATATATATATTCCAAAAATAGCAGGAATAGGTCATTAATTCCATAATTGATGGCAGCTAGAGTTAGCTGTGTCCCACCTGAACAAAGCACTCAAAAGCAAATTTTTTTCTCCATTGGATGGGATTTAGTTTGACTTAAGAGAGCCATAACCTTGTTATTAAGTCAATACTCCCTCGGTTGGTTATCTCTTCAAATAATATGGCTGGTTTTTCTATGCCTCCTGCAGGAAATACTTATACAAACATATCATATGCTGCCATATAGTCACATTTGAGTCGTGCTTTTGTTCAAGGGAAGTAAACCTGAGTCGGCCTTTCTGTGGTGCCTCTTGTCTCAATTTCCTAGTCGGCCATACCTAGTCTATGAGAGTTATGTTATATCACATCTGCTATTTGGTCATTTTCTCGTGCTAGTTAAGAAGGTCTCCATTGACTTCTTGCTGGTAGGTTTTCTCTTATCGACTTCGAAAAATTTCTCTGAGAGTAGGCCTAGAGCCTCACCCGGGCCCTATTTCCATCATTAATAGGTGACATTTTGCTCCATATCAATCAAGATCACAGGCTTTTGACTGAGTGGTTTCCCTTGTGTTGGACTTCAGATTTCATTATCACACATTGGGATTTGTGCAATACCTTGGTTTCCATTTAACCCTCTTAGTGGATTCCTCGCCTTTGTGTGAGCTTCCGTTACTGGTTGGTTCAGAGGGTTTCTGTCATGCTCTAGCCACATTTTGTGTACATCGAAAATGTATTTCGGGTTGGTTACTTCATCTTTCTTATTATGATTCCTTCCAAATTATTGGCCCGTGGGTTACACTCGCGCTGGATTGATGTGGGATGCCTTAATTACTTCCTTCCAGCAAATATTTCCCCATCAACTCCAACTCATTGCTCTATGAACAAGGTGTAGAGACCTTTTTCAGTACCTTAGGTTTTGAATTCATCAGTGGAAAAATCCTTCGCTATCGACAGTGAGAATACATAAATGTCTCATCATTGGTAGATTCTCTCAAATTTTGGACTTCAACTCATTTATTCACACTTGTTAGATAGTAGTGGGGTACCTTGACTCCCATCATCATTATCAGTGAGTTGTCTAACATTTTTTAATGGTATACATCATGACTAGTAATCAAATTATTTCTCACATGGTCGACTTCAGTTCATTTATTCCAATAGTGTAGAAATGTACGATGGTGATCGGTGAAGACCTCGGGTTTGCATCAACATTTTTTGCTTCATTTTACAACTCCTTCGATTTTCTGCCAATGACGCCATCCACCTTATCTATTGCAGTACATCACAATAGCATCTTATATGTTGGCACCCAAGTTTTGTGCATTAACATTATTCCACTCTTGACGACTTGGTACTTGGAAATTTATTTATGTGACTTCAGTGATCAGATATATTTATCAACATTATTGATCAGTTCTTCTATATGTGATACTAAAACATGACCATTGATATGTAATTTTCAAGTTGTGATCATATGATACACTATGTACTTTGAAGTTTAATTTGTGCTTGTATACATATTCAATCCGCTCAATAATTGATATGCGGACATGCTTTAATTTTAGAGAGCATGCATATGTCTGCCTCAGACATGAGCTTACTTTCTGATCTCTTCCATTGGTTTTTGGCAGGCTGAAATCTAGTGAACTCCTCCCAAGTCCTCACATGATTATTCTTATACACTTAATATATTTTTTCCATTATGTACCCCTTCTAACCTCATATATTAGGAGGCATCTGTTATAGAATCCTTTTTTACCTTTGTATACGTGATGCTCTAAGTTATGGCCTTGGGCAACCCTTTCCCTTCACACTTGGTCCTTATCTAAAAAAAATTATTTAAAATTCCATACGTGACGCTACCCTCTCAAAAGGGAATGCACAGGTGGGTCCAACTATACCCAACCCGCATATATAATTTGAAATATCAAAAAATATAAAACTCCCTATTTTCTGGGCGGGGTTTACGGGTTACACTGGAAGCCTACATACAGAAGCTTGTGGCCTAACTATATCCCAATTGAAAGAACTCTTTGGGGGTGGTATAAATACACCTCATGGGAAGACCTAAAGGGAGGAGAGAGATAGGTATCTATATTATAGCTATTTAGTCCCTCATCAAGTATCATTTATCCTTGTACCTCTTACACCTAGATTGTGGAAAAACTTTTCTCGCTCACAGAGATGTTCATTCCTCTTATATGAGATCCATGTGTATGCTTTTGTATGCTTATGTATTAGTGTTATTACATTAATATCTTGATTTTATATGTATTGTGTTGATATGCATTGGTATGTGTAGATGGTTATGGCTATGGCATTCAAGTATGAGATGATATATTTGTGATATTGTGTAGTACTAATATATAATAACTATGCATATGTGATTTTGATGCATGAGTGAAAATTTTTTATGAGTTTATGATGTGAACATGTCAGCTAGTTAGTGTCATGGAAATCATGACCTTTGATATGTTGTTAAGTTATGTCATGTTAATCTAGATTGATTATGTAGAAAAAATAGCCTCCCCTCAGATACATTAACGTATGAGTTTTCGTATGTCCCCTATTTGGTGTTTGAAAATTTGATTATTTTGTGTATTTTCTGTTTGAGTGTTTGGTGTCTATTATTTGATTTAGTTTATTTATCTAACATGATATGTTTTCAATTTTCTTGAATGTTGATTAATTGCATGATTTGAGTTTGTATCTATAATATTGCTTGAAGGAATGTTCTTGTTTGAGATGGTTTCCCTAACACATATGTGCTAAGAAAAAGCTATATGTACTTGAGTATAAGTAGGTGATAGTTGTAGCATTATGTAATATGACTAATTAATGTGAGTTCATTGTTTATTATGACATGGTTTTTAGACTTGGTAGAGGTTGATTTCAAATTAATATATATGATGTATTGATCTTTGGAACATGTGGCTCACATGTGTGTGTAGTTACAGGACAATGTGATTGGCGCAACAAGGTAAGATAACTCGTATATTGTTATAGTTATCTATATCGTAGCAGTTATGTATTTAAGGCAGTATGATGCACTGAATTGAATGGAAAAGAGATTTCCATGAAATGTTGGAGAAGGAACAGGTTGAGCTTTCCCTTTGAAGCATTGGGTACCATGGGGATTGATTTTGGGAAAGAGGAAACTTAGTGGAGCTCAGGGAAATCTGAATTAAACCCAACAGGTAATGTAAAACTCCAATGAAGCTCAGTGCATCAGTGAGGATATTTGAAGGAAAGAGCATGATAATGAATTGGATTGGTTGGGTCCATTGGTGTAAATGGATAGTGGTAGGACAATCATGAGAAAGGTAATCAAGTAAGGTAAAGTGAATATATTTGTGGCTCCAAATTCATTTTCTATGACTTGGAAATGTTATTTTCAATATTGTGCATGTTGTGCATGCATAAAGGGAGTTCTCTTATCCTTGACCTTATGAAATATGGTAATTATGTTTCGATCATGATTATGATAATTTATATATATGTATATATGAATGTATGTATGACGTTGTCTGATAGGATCAAGATTTATTTATGTGGATTTTTATATATGGATATATCTATCTATTTCATTGACTAACAGGGTCGTTAGAATCCTTTTGTGCTAGTTTTCACACACACACACACACACACACACACACACATATATATATACAATTGTCTAACTCGGTGTTTAGGGATCATGGTTTTTTCATGTTGATGTTTATATGTGTGTGTGTGTGTGTGTGTGTGTAGGTATGTATGTCATTATTTGACATGGTTATCAACAAATATTCTTGTGGAGTGATGATTTATTATGCATGAGAATGGTATGAAGAGGTTATTTTCATATGAGGAATCGACTGAGAAGAGTAGTCATGATATATTTATGAGGTCAATATCATGTGGATATGAATTGATATTATATGTTTCTACTATACCTATGTTTATGTTATGGACAGGTAATGTTGAGGGGTGGATCGGCAAAGTGCAAGTAATGTGATCTACAACATGTAGGATAAGCATGGATATTGGAAATAAACTAGAAGAAAGGTTGCTTGGTGGGGTCAGTGTGTGTTTTATATATGTGGAGTACTACTATTGTGTATATGTTTCACATGTTATATATTTAGTGATTGTACATATGGTGATGTATACATGTAAAATATGTAGAATTTTGTACAGATGATGTTGTATGGATGTCGTATATATGCTATTGCGTGCATGTTGTACATATGGTGTTATGTGCACATGGTGTTGTGTGCATGGTTGTACACGTGGTTTTGTATACATTTTGTACATGTGCTATTGTGTAGATGGTTGTACAAGTGGTGATGTGTGCATGTGGTGTTGTCTGCAGGTGGTGTTGTGTGCATGATTGGACATGTGGCGTTGTGTGCATGTGGTGTTGTATACATTTTGTACATGTGGTACTGTGTGCAAGTGGTGTTGTGCACATGTCCTAGATATGGCGTTGTGAACATGTGGTGGCATATAAATCTTATGGGTTTGGTGTTGTGTAAATGTGGTATTGTGTACACATTGTACAAGTGGTTTAGTGTACATGTGGCATTGTGTACACATTGTGCATGTGGTGTCTTGTACATGTGATGTTGTGCACACATTGTGGAGGTGATGTTGTATGTAAGTGGTATTGTCTACATGTTGTGCATATGGTACTAGTATACATGTGGTATTGTGTGCATGTCGTATATGTTGTGTTGTGTGCATGTACTACTATGTATGTGCATTGTGTACTCTTGGGATCGTGGCATGTCAATTCGTTGTGTTGTACTCTATGTACATGTATTATGTTGTACACCATATGTAGGTGTATGTGTTGTGTTGTACACTAGGTGTAGCTGTATATATTGTGTTTTACACATGATGTAGGTGTATGTGTTGTGTTGTACATAGGTGTAGGTGTAGGTGTTGTGTTGTAAAGCAAGTGGAGGTGTATGTGTTGTGTTCTGTGTTGGGTGTGGGTGTATGTACTGTGTGGTATTGTACGCTGAGTATGGATGTATTTGTTTTGATGTACACTAGTTTATGTGTATGTTTTTGTATAGAACACACTCGTTGTTTTTCGGGTATGGAAATCGACCCAGTGTGCACACAGAAAGGAAAAAGGAAAAAGGTAGAAGAAATCGATCGATTAAAGGATAAGTATCAGTATTTTATTTAAGTTTTAGTTATGCATGTCATCTAAGATTCTCATTTCTAATGATTGCATGTGATCTATGATTTTTAGCTATGATGGTTTCGTTTTGAGCCAACCTAATGTGATATGTTTATACATGCTGATTTGATCAAACAACTAGTTTTACTTGTTGTGACAAGAACTAAACATGATTAGAAGTGTACCTTATTGATGAGCTACCAATGAGGTATGATTTGAATTTATTTCAATTTATTTTGAATCTAATGGAAGTTATGTTCTTGGTAAAAGAAGCATGGAAATACTTGGTTGGGTGATTGGAACTAACTACAATGATTACCAACAATAGGAAAAATGAATTAAAACATCCAGAAATATTCTCGTAAAGCACTCCAGGAGCAGGACCATTGTGGGAGATTGGTACCCAATAGTGTCCATTGATCTCCATGAGTGTGCTATGAATGATATGATTGTTTTGAGGCATGTATATACCTTGGTTTTTGTATCTTTTGATGTGAGGAATCCTTTCCAAGGGATGGATCTCCCAGGATAAGGGATTTCTGGGAACTTGGAAGGTGAGTAAATGCAGGAAAGGGGGGTGACTAGATTATCTGACGGACTGTGTAGCAGAGAGGGGAATGCCGAGAATGTATCTATTTTGGTCACTAGCATTCCCAGATGGAATTTAATGCACATTAGGAGTGTGCCATGGAACAATGAGTCGGTAACTCTTCACTGAGAGGACAAGTGGTGTGGGACTGTAGCGCTAGACATTAGATGCAGACTTTAAATTTGGTAGTGGATTATGAACTTCATTGGAAGGAGGTGAATCTTTGTACTAATTTCAGGGTGGAGGTGTGAGCCTCTAGATTCCCTTGTTGCAGATGGAGAAATTGTATCTTCTTTTTGTTGGTTAGAACAAATGTGTATATGTATATATTATTATAAGTAATGTATCGAGATGGAATTATAAAACTCCATAGACACTGTGATTATTTGATGTTTGAAGAAAATGTGGTGGTTATTTTAAACAACAGAATGAGTTGTGCTATAGAGCTCCGGTAAATGGTATGATTGCCATGTTTTAGAAGTGTTCATTGTAAATAATGCAATGAGCTTTGTTGTAGAGATCCATGGACAAAATTTTCTTCTTTGAGATGTCTTGCTTGTTATAGGTGTCATTTAACATCAAGGATGGTGTTCAACCAAGGGGGGATTTCTGTAACAACCCTCGTGAAAATTCCATGTAATAAAATTCAATAAAGGAAAAGTAATAACCACAGTTTTGGGACACTTATTCCAAGATGAATTTTGGGAAAAACATCCTAATGTGGGTTTTCATTTCGGTTATTATGGCTAAGGAAATTGGCAAAGGTTTTGGAAAGGAAAGAGGCATTTCTTGGAATTTATCTATTAAAATAATATAAATTAGGAGAAAAGGAATGTGAAAGGTCATACATTACATGTAACGAGGAAAATGAATGAAAATAATGCAAAATGAAGTAAATATAGGCCTCATTGATAAAAGGATGATGAGGATCAATTGGAAATATTTTTGCTCAACATTTTATCAATTCAGTTTTGGAGCTCTCCTTTATATTCTCTCTCTCTCTTACTCTTGGACACTTAGAGTTTTCTTGGAAAATTTCAACATTGGATAAATAAAGGAAAGGAAGGCAAGAGGAAGGAAGAGTAAGATCAAGAATCTACAACATGATTCTTTGCAGGTATTGATTTTCATGTGTGATTTCCTTGCTATATTTTGCATGCATGGTGTTTCATGTGGATTATGGCTCTCTTTTTTCAATTTGCATGAGTTTTTCCGAGTGTGACAGTGCTTTCAGCCTAGCCTTTCCATTTCCAAATAGACATGGTGTGATGGGGTTCTTATCATTTTGGTTGAGATAGATTTCCGAATGGATTCAAATTTAAGTGAGGTGGATCTCTAAATGATAGAATATATGCCCTAGTGATCCCTGAACTGAATTATGGATTGCAGTAAAGCCGTTGACCTACTGAACCCTAAATGGAACTATGGGTTACGGTAAACCCATGTAATGTTTTCCTCAGTATGCCTACGAATCCTTGTCGATGAATGGAAGGATATGTGATAAATCCTAAAGGTGGTTGTCCTTGATTAGGCCTAGGAATCCTTCCTAGTAAATGGAGGGATATACCATAAAGCACAGAGGGTGGAGTATGGGCTAGGGCCTAGTGATCTCGTGTGGATAGTGGTAAAGCCTAGAGACTAGGATATAGGAAAATTCCTCATAGTGTCAGTGGATAAATCCAGTGGCATCATTTATATTCTTGGCCTAGTGATCTCATGGAGATCATGGTAAAGCCTGATGTTGCATACTTATTATTTTTTCCTAGTGATATGGTGTGGATTGGGGTAAAGCCTGGTTCTATTAATGAGGGTTAGGTGGTGTAGCCTCAGGAAGCCCTACTTGATTTTGGTTATGATTCCCACAGTCATTCTTGGAATATGGCATGGAGGTGATTGGTTGAAAGAAATACTTGGTTCAACCAATCTATGGTCGAGTGGAATGTGTAAGTCCCAAACCTAGTTGGCCTTTGCATAGATTAATAAGAGGTTCTTTTCACTTGTTCTCTCATGAGTAATGCATTGTTTTGTATATGGATTCTATGATTGTTGTATCCTTGATATCTGTGTTGCTATTATGTTGGTTATGAGAATGCTTTTTGATAGTTATTATGTATGTCTCTCATCATGTTTTGACTTGAAATTGAATGAACAATGAATATATGACCTCATATGTGATAACGCATCTAATGTGATAAGGGAACTGTGCTTCTTAAAAAATATCATAGAAGCATGAGACCTCTATGCTTAGATCTGTTGTTCAAACCTGTAGATTACATATTTGTGCCATGTTTGACGAAACTCTTGTTATGGCTAGTAGGGGTCCAGTCAAGTCCTTGTTCATTTGATTGCATTTACATCATTATGTCATTTTTATCTTTCATTCATCAAATTTTCATGGAGTTCTGAGTAGTGACTTCAGTCTTGGGCATGAAAAAGTGGCACAGAAATCGGGGTCGCAGGCTCAAAACTACCTAGAAAGCTCGTCACTCGCACGTCTTCCCTTGTTGTCTGAGTGACTAGAGGTTTCCAATCACACTCTTTCCCATATCAAGGGAGTGACTAGGGGATTGATGCACTAAAAGGTATGTTTGTCTAAGGGGCTAGCCTCCTAGAAGGTTTGGATGGCTCCTGGATGTCGTGTATCAATTGCAAAAGGTTTGTGTAGATGTGTCGTTTCAGTTCAACTTCCTTAAGGTGACCTAGGAGGTTGAATCATATCATAGAAGCCTCTCATCGCATGTTTACCAAAGTTGGACAATTACTTAGGTAAATGTGAGAGGAGGGTGTAGGTAGGTATTGTATTGAACTTCACGAATTAGCAGACGAATCGAATCGAACCAATGAATATTTAGATTTTTTGGGATAGTTAAACCAAATTTGATAACTATGAATTAAACTGATATAGCTTCAATCCCATCATTATAAGCATTTATTCGATACTTATACCTAACTTAATTTCATACATTCTAAGAATCTAAATAAATATTACAAACAAGAATAAGAAAACTAATTTTCTATCTATATACCATATTTACAATGTATTTACAATGTTTATATATAAACCATATTTATATACAAAATCATTAGGTTAAACTCATATACCTTGAGTCCCATCTTTATAAATATTTATTTACAATTTATACATAATTTAATTTGGTACGTTCCAAAAATTTAAATCGATATTACATAAAATTATAGCAAAAATATTCTCTTTATCAATATTATTAAAAATTTTATAACCATAAAAAAAAGTAAAAAAAAACTAATTTCATAAAACAATCTATGAATCCTAGTAAGACTTTTCTTTCAAATTGCAAAAGATTGGAGGATTTTGACCTCTTCCATCTATGGATCAATCACTCTCAACATATCTATAATTTTAAAAAATATGTTAAAGATTATAATTTTTTTTATAAATATAATATTATAATTTAATTTTTACATTTTAAATATAATATTATAATTTAAAAAGTTAATATTTAAAGTGGTTAATATTAAGAAACCACAATGGAAATAGAGACCTCCACTTTTTTAATAACACTTTTCTCATCATGACCTTGTGCGATGCTCTCATCTCACTCTCAACTATATTTAAATAGTATGACGTTATAATTATTATAATTTTTTGATTAATTAATAAAGTGGTTTATTTTTATTTTATAATAAAAAAAAATTAATTTTAATTTAATTATTGGATAGAGGGTAGATATTTAATTTTTATAAAATATTTAATTATCAATTATTATTAGATAAATGATAAATATTTAACTTTTATTAAATATTTTAGAATATTAATAATAAAAGTTACAATGTTTTGTCTTTTTTAAACATGAAATATTAATAAATTATCTTATTCGTATTATGGGGCGGTTGAATGTAAGATGGGGCGGTTGAATGTACCGAAGAACTGCCAAATCCAACAAGCGGTGGATTCAATATGGCGTGATGTAGCCTCTCATCTTTGTCATTATTATTTTTGGATCTTCTTGACGTCGGTGTTTCACTCTATTTATACAGCAATTCCTTTACAAAGGTTCTCCTAAATGAGGTGTCATGTGGGATCTTGCATGGGGTCACAGCGAGTGATGCAGCCAAGGATGACTTGCCAACATCCACTAATATTCTGAAGATAAAACCCGTGTTGTGTACGGGGTCGTCACTTGTAGGGGAGAGTTGGCAAGTATCTGCGGCTGTGCATCTTGCTGTTGTTCGCATTCCAGACCTAAGATGATGTTATATATAGACGAGTACGGTTCTTGGCACACGAATAATAGTATGGCTTTAGATTGATTAACAAATATTTTTTTTGTTTTAGGAATTTATGTTTTTGGAATGTAAATTTCAGAATGCAATTAACCAAGAAAATCACATTTCAATTTTTGCTGAAATTATTTAGAACACATATTTATTGTTTTTACTTTGTTGGTAGATGAATAATAGTTGGCCTTAGCCTGATTAACAAATATTGTTTATAGAATGTAAATTTCTCTTACTAGAATCATGTTAAGATGGAATACTTCCTAAAAATCGCATGCTTCTAAAGATTTTCGAACTACTAAGTGGGTTCATCATCACGACCTTTCGAACAAATATTTATGGTGTTTGCTTTTGTTTAAACTTTAAATATGATGTTAATGCTATTGGCATTTGTGAGGTAGTACGTTCAAAGATTATGAGGTTAGCTTGTTTGAGAATAAATAGTTTTTATTTATTTATTATTGTGTATATATTTGTTTGACATATATATATTGAGATATGAGGTTTATATCATTTGGTTATTATGGAATTCAATTTGTGTTAAATTTTATTTTTAAGTTTCAAAAAGGAAGGATCTGGATGGGAATTTTTTTTTTTAAATATTAAATTATATGAAAAAGTTATAATCTTAAATTTTTATATCTAAAATTTTTTAATTTTTAATTTTTCTTTGATAGGAAATAAAATTAATTTTAGCTGTTACATTTTTCAACTTTTAGCTTTTAATTATTTTTTTATTTCTTTTCAAAATTTTAGTTGTTATATTTTCTTTTTAATTTATGTTATAAATATCGTTTCACATGATTTAAAATTTGTATATATATTCATGCCTTTGTCTTCGAGATTATATTCTTTGAACTTGTTCTATCATCTGAAAGTGATCGCTATATGTACAGGATATTAATGATGCCGAATAAACTGAAAGATTATTCTATGTGAAAGTGATCGCTATATGTACAGGATATTAATGATGCCCAATAAACTGAAAGAGGCGATGACAGCCTATTTTGTACAACTCTTTTTTAGAATAATATTCATAGTTTTGATTTTAATAAGCTATATTTAATGTAAATTAATGGTTAGGATATAAATCAATTTTTATTTTAAGTATGGTTTCTCATGATTTTTGAATAGTCCACTTAGCACTCATTGCATTAGGTGATGCTCACAGGGGTGAAGAAGTGGGATTGAAACTAGTGAAATGAATCACATAGTGTCAATAATCACTTCCGAGGTTTGCACCCGGTAAATAGGACTTCCAAGGCGGTCACCCATTCCAGAACTCTGAATAGTCCACTTAGCACTCATTGCATCAGGTGATGCTCACAGGGGTGAAGATGTGGGATTGAAACTAGTGAAATGAATCACATAGCATCAATCATCACTTCCGGGGCTTGCACTGCATCCAGGACTTCGAAGGTCACCTATCCTAAAAAACTCCTTCCGAAGCTACCGCGTTTAACCGTGGAGTTTTCCCACAATCAAGCCCACTTATCTTGCTACCCCATTTGCAAAACCTTAGCAACTATTGTGTCTCATGAACCATTCAAGAAGAGATCCCTTTACTCTTAGTATTTTAAGTATGAGGGGTTTACGCAGTGCATTATATTGGATATCATTTTTGGGATTCAACTGTGTTAATTTAGTCATTCATCTATCACCATTTCCATGAGAGGTAGTCGTAACTGACTAATTTCTCATGATTTTTGAATAGTCCACTTAGCAGTCATTGCATCAGGTGATGCTCATAGGGGTGAAGAAGTGGGATTGAAACTAGTGAAATGAATCACATAGCGTCAATCATCACTTCCGGGACTTGCACCCGTTAACCAGGACTTCCCGGAAGGTCACCCATCCCAAAACTCCTCTGACTCAAGCGCGCTTAACTATGGAGTTTTCCCCACAATCAAGCCCACTTATCTTGCTACCCCATTTGCAAAACCTTAGCAACTATTGTGTCTCATGAACCATTCAAGAAGAGATCCCTTTACTCTTAGTATTTTAAGTATGAGGGGTTTACGCAGTGCATTATATTGGATATCATTTTTGGGATTCAACTGTGTTAATTTAGTCATTCATCTATGACCATCTCCATGAGAGGTAGTCGTGAATCGACTAATTTCTCATGATTTTTGAATAGTCCACTTAACACCTACTGCATCAGGTGATGCTGATGGGTGGAAGAAGTGGGATCGAAACTAGTGAAATGAATCACATAGCGTCAATCATCACTTCCGAGGCTTGCACCCGGTAACCAGACCTTCCCGGGAGGTCACCCATCCCATAACTCCTCTGGCTCAAGCGCGCTTAATTGTGGAGTTTTCCCACAATCAAGCCCACCTAGCTTGCTAACCCATTTGCAAAACCTTAGCAAATATTGTGCCTCATGAACCATTCAAGAATAGATCCCTTTACTCTTACTATTTTAAGTATGAGGGGTTTCTGCAGTGCATTATATTATATATCATTTTTGGGATTCAACTGCGTTAGTTTAGTCATTCATCTATAACCATTTCCATGAGAGGTAGTCGTAACTGACTAATTTCTCATGATTTTTTGAATAGTCCACTTAGCACTCATTGCATCGGTGATGCTCAATAGGTGAAGAAGTGGGATTGAAACTAGTGAAATGAATCACATAGCGTCAATCATCACTTCCCGGGCTTGCACTGTGTAACCAGGACTTCCCAGGAGGTCACCCATCCCGTAACTCGGATCAAGCACGCTTAACTATGGAGTTTTCCACAATTAAGCCCACTTATCTTGCTACCCCATTTGCAAGACCTTAGCAACTATTATGCCTCATGAACCATTCAACAAGAGATCCCTTTACTCTTAGTATTTTAAGTATGAGGGGTTTACGCAGTGCATTATATTAGATATCATTTTTGGGATTCAACTGCGTTAATTTAGTCATTCATCTATGACCATTTCCATGAGAGGTAGTCGTAACTGACTAATTTCCCATGATTTTTGAATAGTCCACTTAGCACACATTGCATTAGGTGATGCTCAAAGGGGTGAAGAAGTGGGATTGAAACTAGTGAAATGAATCACATAGCGTCAATCATCAATTTTGGGGTTTGCACCCGGTAACCAGGACTTCCCGGGAGGTCACCCATTCCAGAACTCCTCTGGCTCAAGCACACTGAACTATGGAGATTTTCCCACAATCAAGCCCACTTATCTTGCTACCCCATTTGCAAAACATTAGCAACTATTGTGCATCACGAACCATTCAAGAAGACATCCCTTTAATCTTAGTATTTTAAGTATGAGGGATTTACACAGTGCATTATATTAGATATCATTTTTGGGATTCAACTGCATTAATTTAGTCATTCATCTATGATCATTTCCATTAGAGGTAGTCGTAACTGACTAATTTCTCATGATTTCTGAATAGCCCACTTAGCACTCATTTCATTAGGTGATGCTCACAAGGGTGAAGAAGTGGGATTGAATCTAGTGAAATGAATCACATAGCGTCAATCATCACTTCCGGGGCTTGCATCCGGTAACCAGGACTTCTCGGGAGGTCACCCATTCCAGAACTCCTCTGGCTCAAGCGCACTTAACTGTGGAGTTTTCCCCACAATCAAGCCCACTTATCTTGCTACCCCATTTGCGAGACCTTAGCAACTATTGTGCCTCATGAACCATTCAAGAAGAGATCCCTTTACTCTTAGTATTTTAAGTATGAGGGGTTTACGCAGTGCATTATATTAGATATCATTTTTATCTAATCGCGTTAATTTTAGTCATTCATCTATGACCATTTCCATGAGATAGTCGTGAACGAGCTCAATTTCTCATGATTTTTGAATAGTCCACTTAGCACTCATTGCGTCAGGTGATGCTCACACGGGTGAAGAAGTGGGATTGAAACTATTGAAATGAATCACATAGTGTCAATCATCACTTCCGGGGCTTGCACCCTGTAACCAAGACTTCCCAAGAAGTCACGCATCCCAGAAATCCTCTGGTTCAAGCGCGCTTAACTGTGGAGTTTTTCCCACAATCAAGCCCACTTAGCTTACTACCCCATTTGCAAAACTTTAGCAACTATTGTGCCTCATGAACCATTTAAGAATAGATCCCTTTACTCTTAGTATTTTAAGTATGAGGGGTTTCCACAGTGCATTATATTAGATATCATTTTGGGATTCAACTGCGTTAATTTAGTCATTCATCTATGACCATTTCCATGAGAGGTAGTTGTGACTGACTAATTTCCCATGATTTTTGAATAGTCCACTCAGCACTCATTGCATCAGGTGATGCTCACAGGTGTGAAGAAGTGCGATTGAAACTAGTGAAATGAATCACATAGCGTCAATCATCACTTCCGGGGCTTGCACCCAGTAACCAGGACTTCCCGGGAGGTCACCCATCCCAGAACTCCTCTGGCTCAAGCGCGCTTAACTGTGGAGTTTTCCCCACAATCAAGCCCACTTATATTACTACCCCATTTGCAAAACCTTAGCAACTATTGTGCCTCATGAGCCATTCAAGAAGAGATCCCTTTACTCTTAGTATTTTAGGTATGAGGTGTTTACGCAGTGCATTATATTAGATATCATTTTTGGAATTCAACTGCGTTAATTTAGTCATTCATCTATGACCATTTCCATGAGAGGTAGTCGTAACTGAGTAATTTCTCATGATTTTTGAATAGTCCACTTAGCACTCATTGCATCAGGTCATGCTCACAGGAGTGAAGAAGTGGGATTGAAACTAGTGAAATGAATCACATAGCGTCAATCATCACTTCCGGGGCTTGCACCCGGTAACCAGGACTTCCCGGAAGGTCACCTATCCTAAAACTCCTCTGACTCAAGCGCGTTTAACTGTGGAGTTTTCCCCACAATCAAGCCCACTTATCTTGCTACCCCATTTGCAAAACCTTAGCAACTATTGTGTCTCATGAACCATTCAAGAAGAGATCCCTTTACTCTTAGTATTTTAAGTATGAGGGGTTTACGCAGTGCATTATATTGGATATCATTTTTTGGATTCAACTGTGTTAATTTAGTCATTCATCTATGACCATTTCCATGAGAGATAGTCGTAACCGACTAATTTCTCATGATTTTTGAATAGTCCACTTAGCACTCATTGCATCAGGTGATGCTCACAGGGGTGAAGAAGTGGGATTGAAACTAGTGAAATTAATCACATAGCATCAATCATCACTTCAGGGGCTTGCACCCGGGCAACCAGACTTCGGGAGGTCACCATTCCAAAAAACTCCTTCGGCTCAAGCGCCCTTAACTGCGGGAGTTTTCCCCACAATCAAGCCCACTTTATCTTGCTACCCCATTTGCAAAACCTGTGCAACTATTGTGCCTCATGAACCATTCAAGCAGAGATCCCTTTACTCTTAGTATTTTAAGTATGAGGGGTTTCCGCAGTGCATTATATTAGATATCATTTTTGGGATTCAACTGCGTTAATTTAGTCATTCATCTATGACCATTTCCATGAGAGGTAATCGTAACTGACTAATTTCTCATGATTTTTGAATAGTCCACTTAGCACTCATTGCATCAGGTGATGCTCACAGGGGTGAAGAAGTGGGATTGAAACTAGTGAAATGAATCACATAGCGTCAATCATCACTTCCGGGGCTTGCACCAGGTAACCAGGACTTCCCAGGAGGTCACCCATCCCAGAACTCCTCTGGATCAAGCACCCTTAACTATGGAGTTTTCCCCACAATCAAGCCCACTTAGCTTGCTACCCCATTTGCAAAACCTTAGCAAGTATTGTGCCTCATGAACCATTCAAGAAGAGATCCATTTTCTCTTTATATTTTAAGTATGAGGGGTTTCCGCAGTGCAATATATTAGATATCATTTTTGGGATTCAACTGTGTTAAGTAAGTCATTCATCTATGACCATTTGCATGAGAGGTAGTCGTAACTGACTAATTTCTCATGATTTTTGAATAGTCCACTTAGCATTCATTGCATCGGGTGATTCTCACAGGGGTGAAGAAGTGGGATTGAAACTAGTGAAATGAATCACATAGCATCAATCATCACTTCCAGGGCTTGCACCCAGTAACCAAGACTTCCCAGGAGGTCACCCATCCCAGAACTCCTCTGGCTCAAGCGCGCTTAACTGTGGAGTTTTCCCCACAATCAAGCCCACTTAGCTTGCTACCCCATTTGAAAAACCTTAGCAACTATTGTGCCTCATGAACCATTCAAGAAGAGATCCCTTTACTCTTAGTATTTTAAGTATGAGGGGTTTACGCAGTGCATTATGTTAGATATCATTTTTGGGATTCAATTGCGTTAATTTAGTCATTCATCTATGACCATTTCCATGAGAGGTAGTCGTAACTGACTAATTTCTCATGATTTTTGAATAGTCCACTTAGCACTCTTTGCATTGGGTGATGCTCACAAGGGTGAAGAAGTGGGATTGAAACTAGTGAAATGAATCACATAGCGTCAATCATCACTTCGAGGTTTGCACCCTGGCAGAACACACTTCCCCGGAGGTCACCCATCCTGCATCCCTTCCGTTCAAGCGCTTAACTGTGGAGTTTTTCCCACAATCAAGCCCACTTAGCTTGCTACCCCATTTGCAAAACCTTAGCAACTATTGTGCCTCATGAACCATTCAAGAAGAGATTCCTTTACTCTTAGTATTTTGAGTATGAGGGGTTTACGCAATGCATTATATTAGATATCATTTTTGGGATTCAACTGCGTTAATTTAGTCATTCATCTATGACCATTTCCATGAGAGGTAGTCGTAACTGACTAATTTCTCATGATTTTTTAATAGTCCACTTGGCACTCATTGCATCAGGTGATGCTCACAGGGGTGAAGAATTGGGATTGAAACTAGTGAAATGAATCACATAGCGTCAATCATCACTTCCGGGGCTTGCACCCGGTAACCAGGACTTCCCGGAATGTCACCCATCCCAGAACTCCTCTGGCTCAAGCGCTCTTAACTGTGGATTTTTCCCCACAATCAAGCCCACTTATCTTGCTACCCAATTTGCAAAACCTTAGCAACTATTGTGTCTCATGAACCATTCAACAAGAGATCCCTTTACTCTTAGTATTTTAAGTATGAGTGGTTTATCCAGTGCATTATATTAGATATCATTTTTTGGATTCAACTGTGTTAATTTAGTCATTCATCTATGATGATTTCTATGAGAGGTAGTCGTAACTGAGTAATTTATCATGATTTTTGAATAGTCCATTTAGCACTCATTGCCTCAGGTGATGCTCACAGGGGTGAAGAAGTCGGTTTGAAACTAGTGAAATGAATCACATAGCGTCAAGCATGACTTCCGGGGCTTGCACCCGGTAACCAGGACGTCTTGGGAGGTCACCCATCCTAGAACTCCTCTAGCTCAAGCGCGCTTACCTGTAGAGTTTTCCCCACAATCAAGCCCACTTATCTTGCTACCCCATTTGCAAAACCTTAGCAACTATTGTGCCTCATGAACCATTCAAGAAGAGATCCCTTTCTCTCTTAGTATTTTAAGTATGAGAGGTTTTGCGTAGCTGCAATATATTGGATATCATTTTTGGGAATCAACTGCCAATTTAGTCATCCTGCTATGACCATTTCCATGAGACGTAGTCGTAATGGACTAATTTCCCATGATTTTTGAATAGTCCACTTAACACTCATCGCGTGAAGAAGTGGGATTGAAACTAGTGAAATGAATCGCATAGCGTCAATCATCACTTCTGGGGCTTGACCCCAATAACCAAGACTTCACGGGAGGTCACCCATCCTGCAATCCCTTCGCGAGCTCAAGCGCGCTTAATCGTGGAGTTCTCCCCACAATTAAGCCCACTCTATATTGCTACCCCATTTGCAAAACCTTCGCAACTATTGTGCCTCAAGGAGCCATTCAAGAAGAGATCCCTTTACTCTTAGTATTTTAAGTATGAGGGGTTTATGCAGTGCATTATATTAGATATCATTTTTGGAATTCAACTGCGTTAACTTAGTCATTCATCTATGACCATTTCCATGAGAGGTAGTCGTAACTGAGTAATTTCTCATGATTTTTGAATAGTCCACTTAGCACTCATTGCATCAGGTCATGCTCACAGGAGTGAAGAAGTGGGATTGAAACTAGTGAAATGAATCACATAGCGTCAATCATCACTTCCGGGGCTTGCACCCGGTAACCAGGACTTCCCGGAAGGTCACCCATCCTAAAACTCCTCTGACTCAAGCGCGTTTAACTGTGGAGTTTTCCCCACAATCAAGCCCACTTATCTTGCTACCCCATTTGCAAAACCTTAGCAACTATTGTGTCTCATGAACCATTCAAGAAGAGATCCCTTTACTTCTAGTATTTTAAGTATGAGGGGTTTACGCAGTGCATTATATTGGATATCATTTTTGGGATTCAACTGTGTTAATTTAGTCATTCATCTATCACCATTTCCATGAGAGGTAGTCGTAACTGACTAATTTCTCATGATTTTTGAATAGTCCACTTAGCAGTCATTGCATCAGGTGATGCTCACAGGGTGAAGAAGTGGGATTGAAACTAGTGAAATGAATCATATAGCATCAATCATCACTTCCGGCTTGCACCCGTAACCAGGACTTCGTGGAGGTCACCCATGCCGTAATACTGGCTCAAGCGCGCTTAATTGTGGAGTTTTCCCCACAATCAAGCCCACTTAGCTTGCTACCCCATTTTTAAAACCTTAGCAACTATTGTGCCTCATGAACCATTCAAGAAGAGATCCCTTTACTCTTAGTATTTTAAGTATGAGGGGTTTCCACAGTGCATTATATTAGATATCATTTTTGGGATTCAACTGCATTAATTTAGTCATTCATCTATGACCATTTCAATGAGAGGTAGTCGTAACTGACTAATTTCTCATGTCTTTTGAATAGTCCACTTAGCACTCATTGCATCGTGATGTCACAAAAGGAAGAAGTGGGATTGAAACTAGTGAAATGAATCACATAGCGGTCAATCATCACTTCCGGGCTTGCACCCTCGCAACTGTGACTTCCTAAGGTCACCGATCCTGCACTCCATGTGTCATTCACGCCACCTGAGTTTTCCCCACAACTGCCCACTTATCTCGCTACCCCATTTGCAAAACCTTAGAACTATTGTGCCTCATGAACCATTCAAGAAGAGATCCCTTTACTCTTAGTATTTTAAGTATGAGGGGTTTACGCAGTGCATTATATTGGATATCATTTTTTGGATTCAACTGTGTTAATTTAGTCATTCATCTATGACCATTTCCATGAGAGATAGTCGTAACCGACTAATTTCTCATGATTTTTGAATAGTAGACTTAGCACTCATTGCATCAGGTGATGCTCACAGGGGTGAAGAAGTGGGATTGAAACTAGTGAAATTAATCACATAGCATCAATCATCACTTCAGGGGCTTGCACCCGGTAACCAGGACTTCTCGGGAGGTCACCCATTCCAAAACTCCTCTGGCTCAAGCGCCCTTAACTGTGGAGTTTTCCCCACAATCAAGCCCACTTATCTTGCTACCCCATTTGCAAAACCTTAGCAACTATTGTGCCTCATGAACCATTCAAGAAGAGATCCCTTTACTCTTAGTATTTTAAGTATGAGGGGTTTACCCAGTGCATTATCTTCGATATCATTTTTGGGATTCAACTGCATTAATTTAGTCATTCATCTATGACCATTTCCATGAGAGGTAGTCGTAACTGACTAATTTCTCATGATTTTTGAATAGTCCACTTAGCACTCATTGCATCAGGTGATGCTCACAGGGGTGAAGAAGTGGGATTGAAACTAGTGAAATGAATCACATAGCTGGCCAATCATCACTTCCGGCTTGCACCAGGTACTGTGACTTCCTGTGAGGTCACCCATCCCAACTCCTTCCGGATCAAGCACTTGACCATGGAGTTTCCCCACAATTAAGCCCACTTATCTTGCTACCCCATTTGCAAGACCTTAGCAACTATTATGCCTCATGAACCATTCAACAAGAGATCCCTTTACTGTTAGTATTTTAAGTATGGGGGGTTCACGCAGTGCATTATATTAGATATCATTTTTGGGATTCAACTGCGTTAATTTAGTCATTCATCTATGACCATTTCCATGAGAGGTAGTCGCCACTGACTAATTTATCATGATTTTTGAATATTCCACTTAGCACTCATTGCATCAGGCGATGCTCACAGGGGTGAAGAAGTGGGATGGAAACTAGTGAAATGAATCACATAGCGTCAATCATCACTTCCGGGGCTTGGACCAGGTAACCAAGACTTCCCAGGAGGTCACCCATCCCATAATTCCTCTAGATCAAGCACGCTTAACTATGGAGTTTTCCCCACAATTAAGCCCACTTATCTTGCTACCCCATTTGCAAGACCTTAGCAACTATTATGCCTCATGAACCATTCAACAAGAGATCCCTTTACTCTTAGTATTTTAAGTATGAGGGGTTTACGCAGTGCATTATATTAGATATCATTTTTGGGATTCAACTGCGTTAATTTAGTCATTCATCTATGACCATTTCCATGAGAGGTAGTCGTCACTGACTAATTTCTCATGATTTTTGAATAGTCCACTTAGCACTCATTGCATCAGGTGATGCTCACAGGGGTGAAGAAGTTGGATTGAAACTAGTGAAATGAATCACATAGCGTCAATCATCACTTCTGAGGTTTGCACCCGGTAACCAAGACTTCCCTGGAGGTCACCCATCCCAGAACTCCTCTGGCTCAAGCGCGCTTAACTATGGAGTTTTCCCCACAATCAAGCCCACTTATCTTGCTACCCCATTTGCAAAACCTTAGCAACTATTGTGCCTCATGAACCATTCAATAAGACATCCCTTTACTCTTAGTATTTTAAGTATGAGGGGTTTACGCAGTGCATTATATTAGATATCATTTTTTGGGATTCAACTGCGTTAATTTAATCATTCATCTGTGACCATTTCCATGAGAGGTAGTCGTAACTGACTAATTTCTCATGATTTTTGAATAGTCCACTTAGCCCTCATTGCATCAGGTGATGCTCACAGGGGTGAAGAAGTGGGATTTAAACTAGTGAAATGAATCACATAGCGTCAATCATCACTTCTGGGGCTTGCACCCGGTAACCAGGGCTTCTTGGGAGGTCACCCATCCCATAACTCCTCTAGCTCAAGTGCGCTTAACTGTGGATTTTTCCCCACAATCAAGCCCACTTAGCTTGCTACCCCATTTGCAAAACCTTAGCAACTATTGTGCCTCATGAACCATTCAAGAAGAGATCCCTTTACTCTTAGTATTTTAAGTATGAGGGGTTTCCGCAGTGCATTATATTAGATATCATTTTTGGGATTCAGCTGCGTTAATTTAGTCATTCATCTATGACCATTTCCATGAGAGGTAGTCGTAACTGACTAATTTCTCATGATTTTTGAATAGTCCACTTAGCACTCATTGCATTGGGTGATGCTCACAGGGGTGAAGAAGTGGGATTGAAACTAGTGAAATGAATCACATAACGTCAAGCATGACTTCCGGGGCTTGCACCCGGTAACCAGGACGTCCTGGGAGGTCACCCATCCTAGAACTCCTCTAGCTCAAGCGCGCTTACCTGTAGAGTTTTCCCCACAATCAAGCCCACTTATCTTGCTACCCCATTTGCAAAACCTTAGCAACTATTGTGCCTCATGAACCATTCAAGAAGAGATCCCTTTTCTCTTAGTATTTTAAGTATGAGAGGTTTGCGCAGTGCAATATATTGGATATCATTTTTGGGATTCAACTGCGTTAATTTAGTCATTCATCTATGACCATTTCCATGAGAGGAAGTTGTGGACCCATCAATTTCCATGATTTTTGGAATAGTCCACTCAAAGACTATTGCATCGTGACACGGGGTGAAGAAGTGCGATTGAAACTAGTGAAATGAATCACATAGCGTCAATCATCACTTCCGGGGCTTGCACCCAGTAACCAGGACTTCCTGGGAGGTCACCCATCCCAGAACTCCTCTGGCTCAAGCGCGCTTAACTGTGGAGTTCTCCCCACAATTAAGCCCACTTATATTGCTACCCCATTTGCAAAACCTTCGCAACTATTGTGCCTCATGAGCCATTCAAGAAGAGATCCCTTTACTCTTAGTATTTTAAGTATGAGGGGTTTACGAAGTGCATTATATTAGATATCATTTTTGGAATTCAACTACGTTAATTTAGTCATTCATCTATGACCATTTCCATGAGAGCTAGTCGTAACTGAGTAATTTCTCATGATTTTTGAATAGTCCACTTAGCACTCATTGCATCAGGTGATGCTCACAGGGGTGAAGAAGTGGGATTGAAACTAGTGAAATGAATCACATAGCGTCAATCATCACTCTCGCCACCCTAGCGGACTTCGGAGGTCACCCATCCCGTACCTCCTCTCGTCTGGCGCGCTTAACTGTGTAGTTTTCCCCACAATCAATCCCACTTATCTGCTACCCCATTTGCAAACCCAGGAACTATTGTGTCTGCGTAAACCATTCAAGAAGAGATCCCTTTACTTCTTAGTATTTTTTTTGGATAGACGGGCTTAATACAGCATTATAGGATATATCATTTTTGATTCAACCGTGTTAATTTAGTCATTCATCTATGACCATTTCCCTGAGAGGTAGTCGTAATTGACTAATTTCTCATGATTTTTGAATAGTCCACTTAGCACTCATTGCATCAGGTGATGCTCACTGGGGTGAAGAAGTGGGATTGAAACTAGTGAAATGAATCATATAGCATCAATCATCACTTTCGGGACTTGCACCCGGTAACCAGGACTTCTCGGGAGGTCACCCATCCTAGAACTCCTCTGGCTCAAGCGCGCTTAACTGTGGAGTTTTCCCCACAATCAAGCCCACTTAGCTTGCTACCCCATTTGCAAAACCTTAGCAACTATTGTGCCTCACGAACCATTCAAGAAGAGATCCCTTTACTCTTAGTATTTTAAGTATGAGGGGTTTCCGCAGTGCATTATATTAGATATCATTTTTGGGATTCAACTGCGTTAATTTAGTCATTCATCTATGACCATTTCCATGAGAGGTAGTCGTAACTGACTAATTTCCCATGATTTTTGAATAGTCCACTTAGCACTCATTGCATCAGGTGATGCTCACAGGGGTGAAGAAGTGGGATTGAAACTAGTGAAATGAAGCATATAGTGTCAATCACCACTTCAGGGACTTGCACCTGATAACCAGGACTTCCCAGGAGGTCAACCATCCCAGATCGCCTCTGGCTCAAGCGCGTTTAACTGTGGATTTTTTCCCACAATCAAGCCCACTTAGCTTGCTACCCTATTTTCAAAACCTTAGCAAGTATTGTGCCTCATGAGCCATTCAAGTAGAGCTCCCTTTACTCTTTTTATTTAAGTATTGAGGGGTTTCCGCAATGCATTATATTAGATATCATTTTTTTGAATTCAACTGCGTTAATTTAGTCATTCATCTATGACCATTTCCATGAGAGGTAGTCGTAACTGAGTAATTTCTCATGATTTTTGAATATTCCACTTAGCACTCATTGCATCAGGTGATGCTCACAGGGGTGAAGAAGTGGGATTGAAACTAGTGAAATGAATCACATACCGTCAATCATCACTTCCGGGGCTTGCACCCGGTAACCAGGAATTCCCGGAAGGTCACCCATCCTTAACTCGGGTCAAGCGCTTGAATCGGGAGTTTTCTCACAATCAAGCCTACTTATCTTCACACCCATTTGCAAACCTTAGAACTATTATGTCTCATGAACCATTCAAGAAGAGATCCCTTTACTCTTAGTATTTTAAGTATGAGGGGTTTATGCAAGGCATTATATCGTATATCATTTTTTGGATTCAATCATGTTAATTAAGTCATCTATCTATGACCATTTCCAAGGGAGATAGTCATAACTGACTAATTTCTCATGATTTTGGAATAGTCCACTTAGCACTCATTACGTTGGGTGATGCTCACAGGGGTGAATAAGTGGGATTGAAACTAGTGAAATGAATCCCTTAGCGTCAATCATCACTTCCGGGGCTTGCACACCGGTAACCAGGACTTCCCGGGAGGTCACCCATCCCAGAACTCCTCTGGCTCAAGCGCGCTTAACTGTGGAGTTTTCCCCACAATCAGGCCCACTTAGCTTGCTACCCCATTTTCAAAACCTTAGCAACTATTGTGCCTCATAAACCATTCAAGAAGAGATCCCTTTACTCTTAGTATTTTAAGTATGAGGGGTTTACGCAGTGCATTATATTAGATATCATTTTTGGGATTCAACGCTGTTAAGTAAGTCATTCATCTATGACCATTTCCATGAGAGGTATTCGTAACTAAATAATTTCTCATGATTTTTGAATAGTCCACTTAGAACTTATTACATTGGGTGATTCTCACAGGGGTGAAGAAGTGGGATTGAAACAAGTGAAATGAATCACATAGTGTCAATCATCACTTCCCGGGCTTGCACCCGGTAACCAGGACTTCTCGGGAGGTCACCATTCCAGAACTCCTCTGGCTCAAGCGCCCTTTACTGTGGAGTTTTCCCCACAATCAAGCCCACTTATCTTGCTACCCCATTTGCAAAACCTTAGCAACTATTGTGCCTCATGAACCATTCAAGAAGAGATCCCTTTTCTCTTAGTATTTTAAGTACGAGGGGTTTACCCAGTGCATTATATTCGATATCATTTTTGGGATTCAACTGTGTTAATTTAGTCATTCATCTATGACCATTTCCATGAGAGGTAGTCGTAACTGACTAATTTCTCATGATTTTTGAATAGTCCACTTAGCACTCATTGCATCAGGTGATGCTCATAGGGGTGAAGAAGTGGGATTGAAACTAGTAAAATGAATCACATAGCGTCAATCATCACTTCCGGGGCTTGCACCATCCCATAACTCCTCTGGATCAAGTGTGCTTAACTGTGGAATTTTCCCCACAATCAATCCCACTTAGCTTGCTACCTCATTTGCAAAACCTTAGCAACTATTGTGCCTCATGAACCATTCAAGAAGAGATCCCTTTACTCTTGGTATTTTAAGTATGAGGGGTTTCCACAGTGCATTATATTAGATATCATTTTTGGGATTCAACTGTGTCAATTTAGTCATTCATCTATGACCATTTCCAAGGAGAGATAGTCATAACCGACTACCATGATTTTTGAATAGTCCATTTCTGGGAAGACTCATCGTAGAGGGTGATGCTCACAGGGGTGAAGAAGTGGGATTGAAACTAGTGAAATGAATCACATAGCGTCAATCATCACTTTCGGAGCTTGCACCCGGTAACCAGGACTTCTTGGGAGGTCACCCATCCCAGAACTCCTCTGGCTCAAGCGCGCTTAACTGTGGAGTTTTCCCCACAATCAAGCCCACTTAGCTTGCTACCCCATTTGCAAAACCTTAGCAACTATTGTGCCTCATGAACCATTCAAGAATAGATCCCTTTACTCTTAGTATTTTAAGTATGAGGGGTTTCCACAGTGCATTATATTAGATATCATTTTTGGGATTAAACTGCGTTAATTTAGTCATTCATCTATGACCATTTCCATGAGAGGTAGTCGTAACTGACTAATTTCTCATGATTTTTGAATAGTCCACTTAGCACTCATTGCATCGGGTGATGCTCACAGGGGTGAAGAAGTGGGATTGAAACTAGTGAAATTAATCACATAGCATCAATCATCACTTCCGGGGCTTGCACCCGGTAACCAGGACTTCTCGGGAGGTCACCCATTCCAGAACTCCTCTGGCTCAAGTGCCCTTAATTGTGGAGTTTTCCCCACAATCAAGCCCACTTATCTTGCTACCCCATTTGCAAAACCTTAGCAACTATTGTGTCTCATGAACCATTCAAGAAGAGATCCCTTTACTCTTAGTATTTTAAGTATGAGGGGTTTCCGCAGTGCATTATATTAGATATCATTTTTGGGATTTAACTGCATTAATTTAGTCATTCATCTATAACCATTTCCATGAGAGGTAGTCGTAACTGACTAATTTCTCACGATTTTTGAACAGTCCACTTAGCACTCATTGCATCGGGTGATGCTCACAGGAGTGAAGAAGTGGGATTGAAACTAGTGAAATGAATCACATAGTGTCAATCATCACTTCCGGGTTTCGCACCCCAGAACCAGAATTCCTTGAGGTCACCCATCCCGCAACTCCTCTGGGTCAAGGCGCTTAATCATGGAGTTTTCTCACAATCAAGTTTCTCCACTTATCTTTGCTACCCCATTTGCAAGACTCAGGAACTATTATGCCCTCATCAACCATTCAAGAAGAGATCCTTTACTCTTAGTATTTTAAGTATGAGGCTTGGCTTGTGGCATTATTTTGGATATCATTTTTGGGATTCAACCTCTGTGTTAATTTAGTCATTCATCTATGACCATTTCCATGAGAGATAGTCGTAACCGACTAATTTCTCATGATTTTTGAATAGTCCACTTAGCACTCATTGCATAAGGTGATGCTCACAGGGGTGAAGAACTGGGATTGAAACTAGTGAAATGAATCACATAGCGTCAATCATCACTTCCGGGGCTTGCACTCGGTAACCAAGACTTCTCGGGAGGTCACCCATCCCATAATTCCTCTGGCTCAAGCGCCCTTAACTGTGGAGTTTTCCCCACAATCAAGCCCACTTATCTTGCTACCCCATTTGCAAGACCTTAGCAACTATTATGCCTCATGAACCATTCAACAAGAGATCCCTTTACTCTTAGTATTTTAAGTATGAGGGGTTTACGCAGTGCATTATATTAGATATCATTTTTGGGATTCAACTCCGTTAATTTAGTCATTCATCTATGACCATTTCCATGAGAGGTAGTCGTAACTGACTAATTTCTCATGATTTTTGAATAGTCCACTTAGCACTCATCACACTGTGTGATTTCTGCTTTTGTGGTGATACGAGAGAAACTAGTGAAATGAATCACATAGCGTCAATCATGTAGCTTGAGGTTTGTAACTCCGTAATGTACCATCCCAGATCTTCAGAGGTCACCCATCCCGTAACCTTCTCCGTTCAAGCACGCTTAACTATGGAGTTTTCCCCACAATCAAGCCCACTTATCTTGCTACCCCATTTGCAAAACCTTAGCAACTATTGTGCCTCATGAACCATTCAATAAGACATCCCTTTACTCTTAGTATTTTAAGTATGAGGGGTTTACGCAGTGCATTATATTAGATATCATTTTTGGGATTCAACTCCGGTAATTTAGTCATTCATCTATGACCATTTCCATGAGAGGTAGTCGTAACTGACTAATTTCCCATGATTTTTAATAGTCCACTTGGCACTCATTGCATCAGGTGATGCTCACAGGGGTGAGGAAGTGGGATTTAAACTAGTGAAATGAATCACATAGCGTCAATCATCACTTCCGGGGCTTGCACCCGGTAACCAGGACTTCTCGGGAGGTCACCCATCCCATAACTCCTCTGGCTCAAGCACGCTTAACTGTGGAGCTTTCCCCACAATCAAGCCCACTTATCTTGCTACCCCATTTGCAAAAGCTTAGCAACTATTGTGCCTCATCAACCATTCAAGAAGAGATCCCTTTACTCTTAGCATTTTAAGTATGAGGGGTTTATCCAGTGCATTATATTAGATATCATTTTTTGGATTCAACTGTGTTAATTTAGTCATTCATCTATGATGATTTCTATGAGAGGTAGTCGTAACTGAGTAATTTATCATGATTTTTGAATAGTCCATTTAGCACTCATTGCCTCAGGTGATGCTCACAGGGGTGAAGAAGTCGGTTTGAAACTAGTGAAATGAATCACATAGCGTCAAGCATGACTTCCGGGGCTTGCACCCGGTAACCAGGACGTCCTGGGAGGTCACCCATCCTAGAACTCCTCTAGCTCAAGCGCGCTTACCTGTAGAGTTTTCCCCACAATCAATCCCACTTATCTTGCTACCCCATTTGCAAAACCTTAGCAACTATTGTGCCTCATGAACCATTCAAGAAGAGATCCCTTTTCTCTTAGTATTTTAAGTATGAGAGGTTTGCGCAGTGCAATATATTGGATATCATTTTTGGGATTCAACTGCGTTAATTTAGTCATTCATCTATGACCATTTCCATGAGAGGAAGTTGTGACTGACTAATTTCCCATGATTTTTGAATAGTCCACTCAGCACTCATTGCATCAGGTGATGCTCACAGGGGTGAAGAAGTGCGATTGAAACTAGTGAAATGAATCACATAGCGTCAATCATCACTTCCGGGGCTTGCACCCAGTAACCAGGACTTCCCGGTAGGTCACCCATCCCAGAACTCCTCTGGCTCAAGCGCGCTTAACTGTGGAGTTTTCCCCACAATCAAGCCCACTTATATTGCTACCCCATTTGCAAAACCTTAGCAACTATTGTGCCTCATGAGCCATTCAAGAAGAGATCCCTTTACTCTTAGTATTTTAAGTATGAGGGGTTTACGCAGTGCATTATATTAGATATCATTTTTGGAATTCAACTACGTTAATTTAGTCATTCATCTATGACCATTTCCATGAGAGCTAGTCGTAACTGAGTAATTTCTCATGATTTTTGAATAGTCCACTTAGCACTCATTGCATCAGGTGATGCTCACAGGGGTGAAGAAGTGGGATTGAAACTAGTGAAATGAATCACATAGCGTCAATCATCACTTCCGGGGCTTGCAACTCAAAAGAACTGTGACTTCCCGAAGGTCACCCATCCCGTAAAACCTCAAGTTCAAGCGCGCTTATGGGCCTTGAAAAAATTTCCCCCACAATCAAGCCGACTTATCTTCATACCCCATTCGCAAAACCTTTAGGAACCATTGTCTCATGAACCATTCAAGAAGAGATCCCTTTACTCTTAGTATTTTAAGTATGAGGGGTTTACACAGAGCATTATATTGGATATCATTTTTTGGATTCAACTGTGTTAATTTAGTCATTCATCTATGACCATTTCCATGAGAGATAGTCGTAACTGACTAATTTCTCATGATTTTTGAATAGTCCACTTAGCACTCATTGCATCAGGTGATGCTCACAGGGGTGAAGAAGTGGGATTGAAACTAGTGAAATGAATCATATAGCATCAATCATCACTTCCGGGGCTTGCACCCGGTAACCAGGACTTCCAGGGAGGTAGCCCATGCCAGAACGCCTCTGGCTCAAGCGCGCTTAACTGTGTAGTTTTCCCCACAATCAAGCCCACTTGTCTTGCTACCCGATTTGCAAAACCTTAGCAACTATTGTGCCTCTTGAACCATTCAAGAAGAGATCCCTTTTCTCTTAGTATTTTAAGTATGAGGGGTTTGCGCAGTGCAATATATTAGATATAATTTTTGGGATTCAACTGCATTAATTTAGTCATTCATCTATGACCATTTCCATGAGAGGTAGTTGTGACTGACTAATTTCCCATGATTTTTGAATAGTCCACTCAGCACTCATTGCATCAGGTGATGCTCACAGGGGTGAAGAAGTGCGATTGAAACTAGTGAAATGAATCACATAGCGTCAATCATCACTTCCGGGGCTTGCACCCAGTAACCAGGACTTCCCGGGAGGTCACCCATCCCAGAACTCCTCTGGCTCAAGCGCACTTAACTGTGGAGTTTTCCCCACAATCAAGCCCACTTATATTGCTACCCCATTTGCAAAACCTTATCAACTATTGTGCCTCATGAGCCATTCAAGAAGAGATCCCTTTACTCTTAGTATTTTAAGTATGAGGGGTTTACGCAAGGCATTATATTAGATATCATTTTTGGAATTCAACCGCGCGTTAATTTAGTCATTCATCTATAAACATTTCCATGAGAGGTAGTCGTAATTGAGTAATTTCTCATGATTTTTGAATAGTCCACTTAACACTTATTGCAATGGGTGATGCTCATAGGGGTGAAGAAGTGGGGTTGAAACTAGTGAAATGAATCACATAGTTTCAATCATCACTTCCGTGGCTTGCACCGTAACTGTGAATTTTGAGGTCACCCATCCCAACTCGGGGTCAAGCGCGCTTAATCATGGGAGTTTTCCCCACAATCAAGCCCACTTATCTTCGCTACCCCATTTGCAAAACCCAGAACTATTATGTCTCATGAACCATTCAAGAAGAGATCCCTTTACTCTTAGTATTTAAGTATGAGGGTTTACGCAATGCATTTATATTGGGATATCATTTTTTGGATTCAACCGTGTTAATTTTAGTCATCTATCTACGACTATTTGTAGAGATAGTCGAACTCTATCAATTTCTCATGATTTTGGAATATTCAACTTAGCACTCATTACATGAGTAATGCTCACAGATGTGAACAAGAGTCATTGAAACTAGTGAAATGAATCACATAGCATCAATCATCACTCTCGGTTTCTCGTACCCCAGAGTAACCAAGACTTTCGGGAGGTCACCCATTCCGCAACCTCTCGTTCAAGTGCCCTTAATCGTGGAGCTTTTCCACAATCAAGCCTACTTATCTCTTTCGCTTACCCCATTTGCAAAACTCAGAACTATTATGTCTCATGAACCATTCAAGAAGAGATCCCTTTACTCTTAGTATTTTAAGTATGAGGGGTTTACGCAGTGCATTATATTGGATATCATTTTTTGGATTCAACTGTGTTAATTTAGTCATTCATCTATGACCATTTCCATGAGAGATAGTCGTAACCGACTAATTTCTCATGATTTTTGAATAGTCCACTTAGCACTCATTGCATCGGGTGATGCTCATAGAGGTGAAGAAGTGGGATTGAAACTAGTGAAATGAATCACATAGTGTCAATCATCACTTTCGGCTCTTGCACCCAGTAACCAGGACTTCCCGGGAGGTCACCGATCCCAGAACTCCTTTGGCTCAAGCGCACTTAACTGTGCAGTTTTCCCCACAATCAAGCCCACTTAGCTTGCTACCCCATTCGCAAAACCTTAGCAACTATTGTGCCTCATGAACTATTCTAGAAGAGCTCCCTTTACTCTTAGTATTTTAAGTATGAGGGTTTTCCGCAGTGCATTATATTAGATATCATTTCTGGGATTCAACTGCGTTAATTTAGTCATTCATCTATGACCATTTCCATGAGAGGTAGTCGTAACTGACTAATTTCTCATGATTTTTTAACAGTCCACTTAGCACTCATTGCATCGGGTGATGCTCACAGGGGTGAAGAAGTGGGATTGAAACTAGTGAAATGAATCACATACCGTCAACTTCTCCGTGCTTGCACTCCTAAGAATCGTGAATTTGGAAGGTCACCCATCCCAAAACTCCTCTGGGTCAAGCGCGCTTAACTGTGGATTTTTCCCCACAATCAAGCCCACTTATCTTGCTACCCCATTTGCAAGACCTTAGGAACTATTATGCCTCATGAACCATTCAAGAAGAGATCCCTTTACTCTTAGTATTTTAAGTAAGAGGGGTTTACGCAGTGCATTATTTTGGATATCATTTTTGGGATTCAACTGTGTTAATTTAGTCATTCATCTATGACCATTTCCATGAGAGATAGTCATAACCGACTAATTTCTCATGGTTTTTGAATAGTCCACTTAGCACTCATTGCATAAGGTGATGCTCACAGGGGTGAAGAACTGGGATTGAAACTAGTGAAATGAATCACATAGCATCAATCATCACTTCCGGGGCTTGCACTCGGTAACCAGGACTTCTAGGGAGGTCACCCATTCTAGAACTCCTCTGTCTCAAGCGCCCTTAACTGTGGAGTTTTCCCCAAAATCAAGCCCACTTATCTTGCTACCCCATTTGCAAAACCTTAGCAACTATTGTGCCTCATGAACCATTCAAGAAGAGATCCCTTTACTCTTAGTATTTTAAGTATGAGGGGTTTACCCAGTGCATTATATTCGATATCATTTTTGGGATTCAACTGTGTTAATTTAGTCATTCATCTATGACCATTTCATGAGAGACAGTCGTAACCGACCACTTCTCATGATTTTCGAATAATAGTCCACTTAGCACTCATCGTACAAGGTCATGCCTGTTGTGGTGATGAAGCGGATTGAAACTAGTGAAAACAATAACATAGCACCAATCACTTCTCGGGTTTCGTACCCCAGAACTGTGACTTTTGAGGTCACCCATTCTAACTCCTCTCGTTCAAGTGCCCTCTCCTTTGGAGTTTTCCCCACAATCAAGCCTACTTATCTTGCTACCCCATCTGAAAAACCATAGCAACTATTGTGCATCATGAACCATTCAAGAAGAGATCCCTTTACTCTTAGTATTTTAAGTATGAAGGTTTTACGCAGTGCATTATATTAGATATCATTTTTGGGATTCAACTACGTTAATTTATTCATTCATCTATGACCATTTCGATGAGAGGTAGTCGTAACTGACTAATTTCCCATGATTTTTGAATATTCCACTTAGCACTCATTGCATCAGGTGATGCTCACAGGGGTGAAGAAGTGGGATTGAAACTAGTGAAATGAATCACATAGCGTCAATCATCACTTCCGAGGCTTGCACCCTGTAACCAGGACTTCCTGGGAGGTCACCCATCCCAGAACTCCTCTGGCTCAAGCGCGCTTAACTGTGGAGATTTCCCCACAATCAAGCCCACTTATCTTGCTACCCCATTTGCAAAACCTTAGCAACTAGTGTGCATCATGAACCATTCAAGAAGAGATCACTTTACTCTTAGTATTTTAAGTATGACGGGTTTACGCAGTGCATTATATTAGATATCATTTTTGGGATCCAATTACGTTAATTTAGTCATTCATCTATGACCATTTCGATGAGATGTAGTCGTAACTGACTAATTTCCCATGATTTTTGAATAGTCCACTTAGCACTCATTGCATCGGGTGATGCTCACATGGGTGAAGAAGTGGGATTGAAACTAGTGAAATGAATCACATAGCGTCAATCATCACTTCCGGGGCTTGCACCCGGTAACCAGGACTTCCCGGGAGGTCACCCATCCCAAAACCCCTCTGGCTCAAGCACGCTTAACTGTGGAGTTTTCCCCACAATCAAGCCCACTTAGCTTGCTACCCCATTTGCAAAACCTTAGCAACTATTGTGCCTCATGAACCATTCAAGAAGAGATCCCTTTACTTTTAGTATTTTAAGTATGAGGGGTTTCCGCAGTGCATTATATTAGATATCATTTTTGGGATTCAACTGCGTTAATTTAGTCATTCATCTATGACCATTTCCATGAGAGGTAGTCGTAACTGACTAATTTCTCATGATTTTCGAATAGTCCACTTGGCACTCATCGTACAAGATGCTCACAGGTGAAGAACGTATCTGAAACCAGTAGAATCACATAGCATCAATCATCACTCGGGCTCGTACCTTAGAACTGTGTCTTTCAGAGGTCACCCATTCCAGAACTCCTCTGGCTCAAGTGCCCTTAATTGTGGAGTTTTCCCCACAATCAAGCCTACTTATCTTGCTACCCCATTTGCAAAACCTTAGGAACTATTATGTCTCATGAACCATTCAAGAAGAGATCCCTTTACTCTTAGTATTTTAAGTATGAGGGGTTTACGCAGTGCATTATATTGGATATCATTTTTTGGATTCAACTGTGTTAATTTAGTCATTCTATGACCATTTCATGAGATAAATAACTGACTAATTTCTCATGATTTTTGAATAGTCCACTTAGCACTCATTGCATCAGGTGATGCTCACAGGGGTGAAGAAGTGGGATTGAAACTAGTGAAATGAATCACATAGCATCAATCATCACTTCTGGGGCTTGCACCCGGTAACTAGGATTTCTCGGGAGGTCACCCATCCCAGAACTCCTCTGGCTCAAGCGCGCTTAACTGTGGAGTTTTCCCCACAATCAAGCCCACTTATCTTGCTACCCCATTTGCAAAACCTTAGCAACTATTGTGCCTCATGAACCATTCAAGAAGAGATCCCTTTACTCTTAGTATTTTAAGTATGAGGGGTTTACCCAGTGCATTATATTCGATATCATTTTTGGGATTCAACTGCGTTAATTTAGTCATTCATTCATGACCATTTCCATGAGAGGTAGTCGTGAATCGACTAATTTCTCATGATTTTTGAATAGTCCACTTATCACTCATCGCATCGTGTGATGCTCGCTGTGGGTGAAGAAGTGGGATTGGAACTAGTGAAAATGAATCACATACCGTCAATCATCACTTCCGGGGCTTGCACCGTAACCAGGAATTCCCTAAGGTCACCCATCCTTAAAACTCGGGTCACGCGCTTAACCGTGGATTTTTCCCCACAATCAAGCCCACTCTATTCGCTACCCCCATTTGCAAGACCTTAGGAACTATTATGCCTCATGAACCATTCAAGAAGAGATCCCTTTACTCTTAGTATTTTAAGTATGAGGGGTTTACGCAGTGCATTATTTTGGATATCATTTTTGGGATTCAACTGTGTTAATTTAGTCATTCATCTATGACCATTTCCATGAGAGATAGTCGTAACCGACTAATTTCTCATGATTTTTGAATAGTCCACTTAGCACTCATTGCATAAGGTGATGCTCATAGGGGTGAAGAACTGGGATTGAAACTAGTGAAATGAATCACATAGCATCAATCATCACTTCCGGGGCTTGCACTCGGTAACCAGGACTTCTCGGGAGGTCACCCATTCCAGAACTCCTCTGGCTCAAGCGCCCTTAACTGTGGAGTTTTCCCCACAATCAAGCCCACTTATCTTGCTACCCCATTTGCAAAACCTTAGCAACTATTGTGCCTCATGAACCATTCAAGAAGAGATCCCTTTACTCTTAGTATTTTAAGTATGAGGGGTTTACCCAGTGCATTATATTCGATATCATTTTTGGGATTCAACTGTGTTAATTTAGTCATTCATCTATGACCATTTCCATGAGAGATAGTCGTAACCGACTAATTTCTCATGATTTTTGAATAGTCCACTTAGCACTCATTGCATAAGGTGATGCTCACAGGGGTGAAGAACTCGGGATTGAAACTAGTGAAATGAATCACATAGCATCAATCATCACTCAAGCTTGCACTGCAACTGTGACTTCTAGAGGTCACCCATTCCAGAACTCCTCCGGCTCAAGTGCCCTTAATCGTGGGAGTTTTCCCCACAATCAAGCCTACCATTCGCTACCCCATTTGCAAAACCTTAGGAACTATTATGTCTCATGAACCATTCAAGAAGAGATCCCTTTTACTCTTAGTATTTTAAGTATGAGGGGTTTACGTGTTGCATTATATTGGATATCATTTCTTGATTCAACTGTTAATTTAGTCATTCATCTACGACCATTTCCATGAGAGATAGTCGTAACCGACTAATTTCTCATGATTTTTGAATAGTCCACTTAGCACTCATTGCATAAGGTGATGCTCACAGGGTTAAGAAGTGGGATTGAAACTAGTGAATGAATCAGATATCGTCAATCATCACTTTTGGGGCTTGCACCTGGTAACCAAGACTTCCCAGGGGGTCACCCATCCGAGATAGCCTCTATCTCAAGCGTGCTTAACTGTGGAGTTTTCCCCATAATCAAGCCCACTTAGCTTGCTTACCTAATTTTCAAAACATTAGCAAGTATTGTGCCTCATGAACCATTCAAGTAGAGCTCCCTTCACTCTTTGTATTTAAGTATTGAGGGGTTTACCCGTTGCATTATATTCGATATCATTTTTGGGATTCAATCGCGTTAATTTAGTCATTCATCTATACTCATTTCCATGAGAGGTAGTCGAATCGACTAATTTCATGATTTTTGGAATAGTCCACTTAGCACTCATTGCATCGTGAGATGCTCACAGGGGTGAAGAAGTGGGATTGAAACTAGTGAAATGAATCACATACCGTCAATCATCACTTCCGGGGCTTGCACCCGGTAACCAGGAATTCCCGGAAGGTCACCCATCCCAGAACTCCTCTGGGTCAAGCGCGCTTAACTGTGGATTTTTCCCCACAATCAAGCCCACTTATCTTGCTACCCCATTTGCAAGACCTTAGGAACTATTATGCCTCATGAACCATTCAAGAAGAGATCCCTTTACTCTTAGTATTTTAAGTATGAGTGGTTTACGCAGTGCATTATTTTGGATATCATTTTTGGGATTCAACTGTGTTAATTTAGTCATTCATCTATGACCATTTCCATGAGAGATAGTCGTAACCGACTAATTTCTCATGATTTTTGAATAGTCCACTTAGCACTCATTGCATAAGGTGATGCTCACAGGGGTGAAGAACTGGGATTGAAACTAGTGAAACGAATCACATAGCATCAATCATCACTTCCGGGCTTGCAGCTCCTGTGAACTGTGTCTTCTCGGGAGGTCACCCATTCTAGCTCCTCTGCCTCAAGCGCCCTTAACTGCGTGAGCTTCCCCAAAATCAAGCCCACTTATCTTGCTACCCCATTTGCAAAACCTTAGCAACTATTGTGCCTCATGAACCATTCAAGAAGAGATCCCTTTACTCTTAGTATTTTAAGTATGAGGGGTTTACCCAAAGGCATTATATTCGATATCATTTTTTGGGGTTTCATCCGTGTTAATTTAGTCATTCATCTATGACCATTTCCATGAGAGATAGTCGTAACCGACTAATTTCTCATGATTTTTGAATAGTCCACTTAGCACTCATTGCATATAAGATGCTCACAGGGGTGAAGAATCGGGATTGAAACTAGTGAAATGAATCACATAGCATCAATCATCACTTCCGGCTTGCACTCGCAACTGTGACTTCTCGGGAGGTCACCCATTCCAGAACTCCTCTGGCTCAAGTGCCCTTAATTGTGGAGTTTTCCCCACAATCAAGCCCACTTATCTTGCTACCCCATTTGCAAAACCTTAGCAACTATTGTGTCTCATGAACCATTCAAGAAGAGATCCCTTTACTCTTAGTATTTTAAGTACGAGGGGTTTACCCAGTGCATTATATTCGATATCATTTTTGGGATTCAATTGCGTTAATTTAGTCATTCATCTATGACCATTTCCATGAGAGGTAGTCGTAACTGACTAATTTCTCATGATTTTTGAATAGTCCACTTAGCACTCATTGCATCAGGTGATGCTCACAGGGGTGAAGAAGTGGGATTGAAACTAGTGAAATGAATCACATACCGTCAATCATCACTTCCGGGGCTTGCACCCGGTAACCAGGAATTCCCGGAAGGTCACCCATCCCAAAACTCCTCTGGGTCAAGCGCGCTTAACTGTGGATTTTTCCCCACAATCAAGCCCACTTATCTTGCTACCCCATTTGCAAGACCTTAGGAACTATTATGCCTCATGAACCATTCAAGAAGAGATCCCTTTACTCTTAGTATTTTAAGTATGAGGGGTTTACGCAGTGCATTATTTTGGATATCATTTTTGGGATTCAACTGTGTTAATTTAGTCATTCATCTATGACCATTTCCATGAGAGATAGTCATAACTGACTAATTTCTCATGATTTTTTAATAGTCCACTTAGCACTCATTGCATCGGGTGATGATCATAGGGGTGAAGAACTGGGATTGAAACTAGTGAAATGAATCACATAGCGTCAATCATCACTTTCGGGGCTTGCACCCAGTAACCAGGACTTCCCGGGAGGTCACCCATCCCATAACTCCTACGGCTCAAGCGCGCTTAACTATGGAGTTTTTCCCCACAATCAAGCCCACTTAGCTTGCTACCCCATTTGAAAAACCTTAGCAAGTATTGTTTCTCATGAACCATTCAAGAAGAGATCCCTTATCCTTAGTATTTTAAGTATGAGGGGTTTACCCAAAGGCATTATATTCGATATCATTTTTGGGATTCAACTGCGTTAATTTAGTCATTCATCTATGACCATTTCCATGAGAGGTAGTCGTAACTGACTAATTTCTCATGATTTTTGAATAGTCCACTTACCAGTCATTGCATCAGGTGATGCTCACAGGGGTGAAGAAGTGGGATCGAAACTAGTGAAATGAATCACATAGCGTCAATCATCACTTCCGGGGCTTGCACCAGGTAACCAGGACTTCCCAGGAGGTCACACATCCCAGAACTCCTCTGGATCAAGCACGCTTAACTATGGAATTTTCCCCACAATTAGGCCCACTTATCTTGCTACCCCATTTGCAAGACCTTAGCAACTATTATGCCTCATGAACCATTCAAGAAGAGATCCCTTTACTCTTAGTATTTTAGGTATGAGGGGTTTACGCAGTGCATTATATTAGATATCATTTTTGGGATTCAACTGCGTTAATTTAGTCATTCATCTATGACCATTTCCATGAGAGGTAGTCGGATCTACTAATTTCCCATGATTTTTGAATAGTCCACTTAGCACTCATTGCATCAGGTGATGCTCACAGGGGTGAAGAAGTGGGATTGAAACTAGTGAAATGAATCACATAGCGTCAATCATCACTTCTGGGGTTTGCACCAGGTAACCAAGACTTCCCTGGAGGTCACCCATCCCAGAACTCCTCTGGCGCGCTTAACTGTGGAGATTTCCCCAGAATCAAGCCCACTTATCTTGCTACCCCATTTGCAAAACCTTAGCAACTATTGTGCCTCATGACCCATTCAATAAGACATCCCTTTACTCTTAGTATTTTAAGTATGAGGGGTTTACGCAGTGCATTATATTAGATATCATTTTTGGGATTCAACTATTTTAATTTAGTCATTCATCTATGACCATTTCCATGAGAGGTAGTCGTAACTGACTAATTTCCCATGATTTTTGAATAGTCCACTTAGCACTCATTGCATCAGGTGATGCTCACAGGGGTGAAGAAGTGGGATTTAAACTAGTGAAATGAATCACATAGCGTCAATCATCACTTTGGAGCCAGACCAATAAGCGTGTGACTTCTGAGGTCACCCATCCCATTCCTCTGCTCAAGCACGCTCTTTAATCGTGGAGCTTCTGCCAACGGCTCTACTTATCTTGCTACCCCATTTGCAAAAGCTTAGCAACTATTGTGCCTCATCAACCATTCAAGAAGAGATCCCTTTACTCTTAGCATTTTAAGTATGAGGGGTTTATGCAGTGCATTATATTTGATATCATTTTTGGGATTCAACTGCGTTAATTTAGTCATTCATCTATGACGATTTCTATGAGAGGTAGTCGTAACTGACTAATTTATCATGATTTCTGAATAGTCCATTTAGCACTCATTGCCTCAGGTGATGCTCACAGGGGTGAAGAAGTGGGATTGAAACTAGTGAAATGAATCACATAGCGTCAAGCATGAATTCCGGGGCTTGCACCCGGTAACCAGGACGTCCCAGGAGGTCACCCATCCCAGAACTCCTCTAGCTCAAGCACGCTTAACTGTGGATTTTTCCCCACAATCAAGCTAACTTATCTTGCTACCCCATTTGCAAAACCTTAGAAACTATTGTGCCTCATGAACCATTCAAGAAGAGATCCCTTTACTCTTAGTATTTCAAGTATGAGGGGTTTACGCAGTGCATTATATTAGATATCATTTTTGGGATTCAACTGCGTTAGTTTAGTCATTCATCTATGACCATTTCCATTAGAGGTAGTCAGAATCGAACAATTTCTCATGATTTTTGAATAGTCCACTTAGCACTCATTGCATCAAAAGATGCTCACAGGGGTGAAGAAGTGGGATTGAAACTAGTGAAATGAATCATAGCATCAATCATCACTTCCGCGGCTTGCACCCGGTAAACAGGACTTCCAAAGAGGTCACCCATGCCAGAACGCCACTGGCTCAAGCACGCTTAACTGTGTAGTTTTCCCCACAATCAAGCCCACTTATCTTGCTACCTGATTTGCAAAACCTTAGCAACTATTGTGCCTCATGAACCATTCAAGAAGAGATCCCTTTTCTCTTAGTATTTTAAGTATGAGGGGTTTGCGTAGTGCAATATATTAGATATCGTTTTTGGGATTCAACTGCGTTAATTTAGTCATTCATCTATGACCATTTCCATGAGAGGTAGTTGTGACTGACTAATTTCCCATGATTTTTGAATAGTCCACTCAGCACTCATTGCATCAGGTGATGCTCACAGGGGTGAAGAAGTGCGATTGAAACTAGTGAAATGTATCACATAGCGTCAATCATCACTTCCGGGGCTTGCACTCAGTAACCAGGACTTCCCGGGAGGTCACCCAGCCCAGAACTCCTCTGGCTCAAGCGCCCTTAACTGTGGAGTTTTCCCCACCATCAAGCCCACTTATATTGCTACCCCATTTGCAAAACCTTAGCAACTATCAGGCTCATGAGCAATTCAAGAAGAGATCCCTTTACTCTTAGTATTTTAAGTATGAGTGGGTTTACGCAAAGGCATTATATTAGATATCATTTGGAATTCAACTACGCACTTTAGTCATTCATCTATGACCATTTCATTAGAGGTAGTCGTAACCGAGTAATTTCTCATGACTTTTGAATAGTCCACTTAGCACTCACAACAAAAGATGCTCGATGGGGGTGAAGAAGTGGGATTGAAACTAGTGAAATGAATCACATAGCGTCAATCATCACTTCCGGGCTTGCACCTGTAACTATCAGGACTTCGAAGGTCACCCATCCTAGAACTCCCTCTGGCTCAAGCACGCTTAACTGTGGAGTTTTCCCCACAATCAAGCCCACTTAGCTTGCTACCCCATTTGCAAAACCTTAGCAACTATTGTGTCTCATGAACCATTCAAGAAGAGATCCCTTTACTCTTAGTATTTTAACTATGAGGGGTTTTCGCAGTGCATTATATTAGATATCATTTTTGGGATTCAACTGTGTTAATTTAGTCATTCATCTATGACCATTTCCATGAGAGGTAGTTGTAACTGACTAATTTCTCATGATTTTTGAATAGTCCACTTAGCATTCATTGCGTCAGGTGATGCTCACAGGGGTGAAGAAGTGGGATTGAAACTAGTGAAATGAATCACATAGCATCAATCATCAATTCCGGGGCTTGCACCCGGTAACCAGGACTTCTCGGGAGGTCACCCATTCCAGAACTCCTCTGGCTCAAGCGCCCTTTACTGTGGAGTTTTCCCCACAATCAAGCCCACTTATCTTGCTACCCCATTTGCAAAACCTTAGCAACTATTGTGCCTCATGAACCATTCAAGAAGAGATCCCTTTTCTCTTAGTATTTGGCACGAGGGGTTTACCCAAAGGCATTGTATTCGATATCATTTTTGGGATTCAACTCGTGTTAATTTAGTCATTCATCTATGACCATTTCCATGAGAGGTAGTCGTAACCGACTAATTTCTCATGATTTTTGAATAGTCCACTTAGCACTCATTGCATCGTATGCTCAGGGTGAAGAAGTGGATTGAAACTAGTGAAATGAATCACATAGCGTCAATCATCACTTCCGGGTTTGCACCTGGTAAACCATGACTTCCAGAGGTCACCCATCCTAACTCCTTCCGGATCAAGCACCCTTAACTATGGAGTTTTCCCAACAATCAAGACCACTAAACCTGCTACCTCATTTGCAAAACCTTAGTAACTATTATGCCTCATGAACCATTCAAGAAGAGATCCCTTTACTCTTAGTAGTTTAAGTTTGAGGGGTTTCCGTAGTCCATTATATTAGATATAATTTTTGGGATTCAACTGTGTTAATTTAGTCAATCATCTATGACCATTTCCATGAGAGGTAGTCGTAACTGACTAATTTCTCATGATTTTTGAATAGTCCACTTAGCACTCATTGCATCAGTATGTACACAGTGGTTGAAGAAGTGGCAGTGGGATTTAACTAGTGAAATGAATCACATAGCGTCAATCATCACTTTCTTGGGGTTTGGCTACACGCTTGTGGGCTAGGAGGGAGGGCACCATCCTAACCTCTCGACTCAAGGACGCTTAACTCAGGACTTTCTCACAATCAAGCCCACTTATCTTGCGATCCTATCGAAAATCTAGCAACTATTGTGCCTCATCAACCATTCAAGAAGAGATCTCTTTACTCTTAGTATTTTAAGTATGAGGGGTTTAAGCAGTGCATTATATTAGATATCATTTTTGGGATTCAACTGCGTTAATTTAGTCATTCATCTATGACGATTTCCATGAGAGGTAGTCGTAACTGACTAATTTCTCATGATTTTTGAATAGTCCACTTAGCACTCATTGCATCGTGATGCTCACAGGGGTGAAGAAGTGGGGATTTAAATTAGTGAAATGAATCACATAGCGTCAATCATCACTTCCGGGTTTGCACTCGGTAACCAAGAGTTCCTGAGGTCATCCATCCTGCATCCTCTGCCCAAGCGCGCTTAGTCAGGAGTTTTCCCCACAATCAAGCCCACTTATCTTGCTACCCCATTTGCAAAACCTTAGCAACTATTGTGCCCCTCATGAACCATTCAAGAAGAGATCCTTTTACTCTTAGTATTTTAAGTATGAGGGGTTTACGCAAAGGTACACATATTAGATATCATTTTTGGGATTCAACCGCGTTAGTTTAGTCATTCATATATGACCATTTCCAAGAGAGGTAGTCGTTACTGACTAATTTCTCATGATTTTTGAATAGTCCACTTAGCAATCATTGCATAAATTCATGCTCACGGGGGTGAAGAAGTGGTATTGAAACTAGTGAAATAGCATCAATCATCACTTCCAGGGTTTGCACCCAGTAACTAGGACTTGCTAAGAGGTCACCCATCCCAGAACTCCTCTGGTTCAAGCGTGCTTAACTGTGGAGTTTTTCCCACAATCAAGCCCAATTAGCTTGCTGCCCATTTGCAAAACCTTAGCAACTATTGTGCCTCATGAACCATTCAAGAAGATATCCCTTTACTCTTAGTATTTTTAAGTATGAGGGGTTTCCACAGTGCATTATATTAGATATCATTTTTGGGATTCAACTGTGTTAATTTAGTTATTCATCTATGACCATTTCCATGAGAGGTTGTCGTAACTGACTAATTTCTCATGATTTTTGAATAGTCCACTTAGCACACATTGCATCGGGTGATGCTCATAGGGGTGAAGAAGTGGGATTGAAACTAGTAAAATGAATCACATAGTGTCAATCATCACTTCCGAGGCTTGCACCCGGTAACCAGGACTTCTTGGGATGTCACCCATCCCAAAACTCCTCTGGCTCAAGCGCGCTTAACTGTGGAGTTTTCCCCACAATCAAGCCCACTTAGCTTGCTACCCCATTTGCAAAACCTTAGAAACTATTGTGCCTCATGAACCATTCAAGAAGAGATCCCTTTACTCTTAGTATTTTAAGTATGAGGGGTTTACGCAAAGGCATTATATTAGATATCATTTTTGGGATTCAACTGCGTTAATTTAGTCATTCATCTATGACCATTTCCATGAGAGGTAGTCGTAACTGACTAATTGCCCATGATTTTTGAATAGTCTACTTAGCACTCATTGCATCAGGTGATGCTCACAGGTGTGAAGAAGTGGGATTGAAACTAGTGAAATGAATCACATAGCGTCAATCATCACTTCCAGGGCTTGCACCCGGTAACCAGGACTTCCCGAGAGGTTACCCATCCCAGAACTCCTTTGGCTCAAGCGCGCTTAACTGTGGACTTTTCCCCACAATCAAGCACACTTATCTTGCCTCCCCATTTGCAAAAACCTTAGCAGCTATTGTGCATCATGAATCATTCAAGAAGACATCCCTTTACTCTTAGTATTTTAAGTATGAGGGGTTTACGCAGTGCCTTATATTAGATATCACTTTTGGGATTAAACTGCGTTAATTTAGTCATTCATCTATTACCATTTCCATGAGAGGTAGTCGTAACTGACTAATTTCTCATGATTTTTGAATAGTCCACTTAGCACTCATTGCATCGGGTGATGCTCACAAGGGTGAAGAAGTGGGATTGAAACTAGTGAAATCAATCACATTTCATCAATCATCACTCGGGCTTGCTCCCCAGAATCAGGGACTTCTAGGGAGGTCACCCATCCCAGAACTCCTCTGGCTCAAGTGCGCTTAACTGTGGAGTTTTCCCCACAATCAAGCCCACTTAGCTCGCTACCCCATTTGCAAAACCTTAGCAACTATTGTGCCTCATGAACCCTTCAAGAAGAGATCCCTTTACTCTTAGTACAGATGAGGGGTTTCCGCAGTGCATTATATTAGATATCATTTTGGGATTCAACTACGTTAATTTAGTCATTCATCTATCACCATTTCCATGGGAAGTAGTCGTAACTGACTAATTTCTCATGATTTTTTAAGAGTCCACTTAGCACTCATTGCATCAGCTGATGCTCACAGGGGTGAAGAAGTGGGATTGAAACTAGTGAAATGAATCACATAGCGTCAATCATCACTTCCGGGGCTTGCACCCGGTAACCAGGACTTCCCGAGAGGTCACCCATCCCAAAACTCCTCTGGCTCAAGCGCGATTAACTGTGGAGTTTTCCCCACAATCAAGCCCACTTAGCTTGCTACCCCATTTGCAAAACCTTAGCAACTATTGTGCCTCATGAAACATTCAAGAAGAGATCCCTTTACTCTTAGTATTTTAAGTATGAGGGGTTTCCGCAGTGCATTATATTAGATATCATTTTTGGGATTCAACTGCGTTAATTTAGTCATTCATCTATGACCATTTCCATGAGAGGTAGTCGTAACTGACTAATTTCTCATGATTTTTGAATAGTCCACTTAGCACTCATTGCATCAGGTGATGCTCATAGCGGTAAAGAAGTGGGATTGAAACTAGTGAAATGAATCACATAGCGTCAATCATCACTTTCGGGGCTTGCACCCGGTAAACAGGACTTCTCGGGAGGTCACCCATCCCACAACTCCTCTGGCTCAAGCGCGCTTAACTATGGAGTTTTCACCACAATCAAGCCCACTTATCTTGCTATCCCATTTGCAAAACCTTAACAACTATTGTGCCTCATGAACCATTCGAGAAGAGATCCCTTTACTCTTAGTATTTCAAGAGTGAGGGGTTTACACAGTGCATTATATTAGATATTATTTTTGGGATTCAACTATGTTAATTTACTCATTCATCTATGACCATTTCCATGAGAGGTAGTCGTAACTGACTAATTTGCCATGATTTTTGAATAGTTCACTTAGCAGTCATTGCATCAGGTGATGCTCACAAGGGTGAAGAAGTATGATTGAAACTAGTGAAATGAATCACATAGCGTCAATCATCACTTCCGGGGCTTGCACCCGGTAACTGTGACTTCCCGGGAGGTCACCCATCCCACAACTCCTCTGGTTCAAGCGCGCTTAACTGTGGAGTTTTTGCCACAATCAAGCCCACTTATCTTGCTACCCCATTTGCTAAACCTTAGCAAGTATTGTGCCTCGTGAACCATTCAAGAAGAGATCCCTTTACTCTTAGTATTTAAAGTATCAGGGGTTTACGCAGTGCATTATATTAGATATCATTTTTGGGATTCAACTGCGTTAATTTAGTCATTCATCTATGACCATTTCCATGAGAGGTAGTCGTAACTGACTAATTTCCCATGATTTTTGAATAGTCCACTTAGCACACATTGCATTAGGTGATGCTCAAAGGGGTGAAGAAGTGGGATTGAAACTAGTGAAATGAATCACATAGCGTCAATCATCAATTTTGGGGTTTGCACCCCGGTGAACCGGGACTTCTCGGGAGGTCACCCATTCCGTACCTCCTCCGCTCAAGCGCACTTAACCGTGGAGATCCCCACAATCAAGCCCATTTCCTTTATCTTGCTACCCCATTTGCCAGACCTTAGCAACTATTAGTGCCTCACTGAACCATTCAAGAAGAGATCCCTTTACTCTTAGTATTTTAAGTATGAGGGAGTTTACGCAAGGCATTATATTAGATATCATTTGGGATCTCATCGCGCACTAATTTAGGTCATTCATCTATGACCATTTGCCATTAGAGGCATAGATACTAGACCGACTAATTTCCCATGATTTTTGAATAGTCCCACTTAGCACTCACTTCGCATCAGGTGATGCTCATAGGGGTGAAGAAGTGGGATTGAAACTGGTGAAATGAATCACATAGCTGTCAATCATCACTTCAAGGGCTTCGTACCCCTGTGAACCAGGATCTGTCTAGAGGTCACCCATCCCAGTAACTACCTCTGCTCAAGCCGCGCTTAATCTGATGGAGTTTTCCCCACAATCAAGCCCACTTATCTTGCTACCCCATTTGCAAAACCTTAGCAACTATTGTGTCTTCATGAGCCATTCAAGAAGATATCCCTTTTACTCTTAGTATTTTAAAGTATGAGTGGGTTTACGCAGAAGCAGCATTATATTAGATATCATTTTTGGGATTCAACCAAGTAAGTTAATTTACTCATTCATCTATGCACCATTTCCATAGGAGAGGTAATCGTATCGACTAATTTCTCATGATTTTTGAATAGACCACTTAGCACTCATTGCATCGTGATACTCACAGGGTGAAGAAGTTGGGATTGAAAATCTCATGAAATGAATCATATAGCATCAATCATCACTTCACGCTTGCACCCCAGAATCCAGGACTTGTCGGGAGGTCACCCATCCCAGAACGACTCGGCTCAAGCGCGCTTAACCGTGGAGTTTTCCTGCACAATCAAGCCCACTTATCTTGCTACCACGATTTGCAAAACCTCAGTCAACTCATTGTAGCTCTCATGAACCATTAAAGAAGAGATCACTTTACTCTTAGTATTTCCAAGTATGAGGGGTTTACGCAAAGGTGCATTATATTAGATATCATTTTTTGGGATTCCAAACCGCGTTAATTTAGTCATTCATCTAATGACCATTTCCATGAGAGGTAGTCAGAATCCGACTAAATTCTGCCCATGAATTTTTGAAAATTCCACTTAGCACTCATTGCACTCAGTGATGCTCACAGTGGGTGAAGAAGCTGGGATTGAAAACTCAGTGAAATGAATCACATAGCGTCAATCATCACTTCCGTGGGCTTGCTCGCACTGGGTAACTCGGGACTTCCCCGGGAGGTCACTCCATCCCGTAACGCCTTCGTCTCAAGTGCGTTTCTTTAACTCATGACTTTTCCCCACAATCAAGCACACTCCTATCTTTGCTTCCGCATTTGTAAAAACCTTAGCAACTATTAGTGCCTCATGAATCATTCAAAGAAGACATCACATTTACTCTTAGTATTTTAAGTATGAGGGTTTACTATGTATATCAGACATCATGGATTCAACCGCGTTAATTAGTCATTCATCTATGACCATTTCATGAGAGGTAGTCGTAATCGACTAATTGCCCATGAATTTTGAAAAATTCCACTTAGCACCTTACCGTATCGTGTGATGCTCACAGGGGTGAAGAAGTGGGATGACCAGTGAAAATGAATCACATGAAAGGCCAATCATCACTTCCAGGGTCAGACTCCGGTAATCGGGACTTCGGAGGTCACCCATCCTGTAGTCCCTTCTGCTCGGGTACGCACACGAACTATGGAGATTTCCCCACAATCAAGCCCACTTATCTTGCTTCCCCATTTGCAAAACATTAGCAACTATTGTGCATCACGAACCATTCAAGAAGACATCCCTTTAATCTTAGTATTTTAAGTATGAGGGGATTTACACAATGTCATTATATTAGATATCATTTTTGGGATTCAATCGCATTAATTTAGTCATTCATCTATGATCATTTCCATTAGAGGTAGTCGTATCGACTAATTTCTCATGATTTCTGAATAGCCCACTTAGCACTCATTTCATTAGGTGATGCTCACAAGGGTGAAGAAGTGGGATTGAATCTAGTGAAATGAATCACATAGCGTCAATCATCACTTGGGGCTTGCATCCGGTAACCGGGACTTCTCGGGAGGTCACCCATTCCGAACTCCTGCGGCTCAAGCGCACTTAAGCGTGGAGTTTTCCCCACAATCAAGCCCACTTATCTTGCTACCCCCATTTGCGAGACCTTAGCAACTATTGTGCCTCATGAACCATTCAAGAAGAGATCCCTTTACTCTTAGTATTTTAAAGTATGAGGGGTTTACGCGATGCATTATATTAGATATCATTTTTTGGGATTCAAGCTGACGTTAATTTAGTCATTCATCTATGACCATTTCCATAAGAGGTAGTCATAACTGACTAATTTCCCATGATTTTTTGAATAGTCCACTTAGCACTCATCGCATCGGGTGATGCTCATAGGGGTGAAGAAGTGGGATTGAAACTAGTGAAATGAATCACATAGCGTCAATCATCACTTCAGGGCTTGCACCCGGTAACCAGGACTTGTCGGGAGGTCACCCATCCCAGAACTACTCTGCGCTCAACGCGCTTAACTATGGAGTTTTCCCCACAATCAAGCCCACTTATCTTGCTACCACATTTGCAAAACCTTAGCAACTATTGTGCCTCATGAGCCATTCAAGAAGATATCCCTTTACTCTTAGTATTTTAAGTATGAGTGGTTTACGCAAGTGCATTATATTAGATATCATTTTTGGGATTCAACTGTGTTAATTTACTCATTCATCTATGACCATTTCCATGAGAGGTAGTCGTAGCGACTAATTTCTCATGATTTTTTGAATAGACCACTTAGCACTCATTGCATCGAGGTGATACTCACGGGGGTGAAGAAGTTGGATTGAAACTCATGAAATGAATCATATAGCATCAATCATCACTTCCGGGGCTTGCACCCGGTAATCGCGGGACTTCTGGGAGGTCACTCATCCCGCGAACGCTTGTAGCTGCAGCGCTTAGTCGTGGAGTTTTCCACAATCAAGCCCACTTATCTTGCTACCCGATTTGCAAAACCTTAGCAACTATTGTGCCTCATGAACCATTAAAGAAGAGATCACTTTACTCTTAGTATTTTAAGTATGAGGGTTTACGCAAGTGCATTATATTAGATATCATTTTTGGATTCAATCGCGTTAATTTAGTCATTCATCTATGACCATTTCCATGAGAGGTAGTAGTATGTGACTAATTGCCCATGAATTTTGAAAATTCCACTTCAGCACTCATTGCATCGGGTGACCTCACGAGGGTGAAGAAGTGGGATTGGAAACTAGTGAAATGAATCACATAGCGTCAATCATCACTTCCCGAGGGCTTGCACTCCTGTGACTCAGACTTCCGAGAGGTCACCCATCCCAACTCTGTGGCTCAAGCGCGCTTAAGCGGTGGAGTCCCCACAATCAAGCCCGCTTATCTTGCTACCCGCATTTGCACCTTAGCAACTATTGTAGCCTCATGAACCATTCAAGAAGACATCCCTTTACTCTTAGTATTTTAAGTATGAGGGGTTTACGCAGCGGCATTATATTAGATATCATTTTTGGGATTCAACTCGTTAATTTAGTCATTCATCTATGACCATTTCCATGAGAGGTAGTCGAATCGATTTGAATTTTCTCATGATTTTTGAATAGCCCACTTAGCACTCATATTGCATTAGGTGATGCTCACAAGCGGTGAAGAAGTGGGATTGAATCTAGTGAAATGAATCACATAGCATCAATCATCACTTTCCGGGAGCTTGCATCCCTAAAGAAACCGTGGACTTCTAGAGGTCACCCATTCCCAGAACTCCTTCGGCTCAAGCGCACTTAACTGTGGAGTTTTCCCCACAATCAAGCCCACTTATCTTGCTACCCCATTTGCGAGACCTTAGCAACTATTGTGCCTCATGAACCATTCAAGAAGAGATCCTCTTTTACTCTTAGTATTTTAAGTATGAGGTTTACGTAAAGGCATTATATTAGATATCATTTTTGGGATTCAAACTGCGTTAATTTAGTCGTTCATCTATGACCATTTCCATGAGAGGTAGTCATGAACCGACTAATTTCCCATGATTTTTGAATAGTCCACTTAGCACTCATTGCATCGGTGATGCTCATAGGGGATGAAGAAGTGATTGAAACTAGTGAAATGAATCACATAGCGTCAATCATCACTTCAAGGGGCTTGCACCCGGTAAATCAGTGACTTGTCAGTAGGTCACCCATCCCGTAACTACTCTCGCTCAGCCTGCGCTTAACTGTGGAGTTTTCCCGCACAATCAAGCCCACTTATCTTACTAGCCACATTTGCAAAACCTTTAGCAACTATTGTAGCCTCATGAGCCATTCAAGAAGATATCCCTTTTACTCTTAGTATTTTAAGTATGAGTGGTTTACGCAAAGGCATTATATTAGATATCATTTTTGGGATTCAATCACGTGTTAATTTACTCATTCATCTATGACCATTTCCATGAGAGGTAGTCTTACCGACTAATTTCTCATGATTTTTGAATAGACCACTTTAGCACTCATATCGCATCGTAGGTGATACTCACGTGGGTGAAGAAGTTGGATCAAAACTCAGTGAAATGAATCATATAGCATCAATCGAGTCACCTCGTGGCTTGCGACTGCATAACCAGGACTTCGGGAGGTCACCCATCCCGAACGCCTCCGGCTCAGCGCGCTTAACTCGCGGAGTTTTCCCCACAATCAAGCCCACTTATCTTGCTACCCGATTTGCAAAACCTTAGCAACTATTGTACCTCATGAACCATTAAAGAAGAGATCACTTTACTCTTAGTATTTTAAGTATGAGGGGTTTACGGATGGCATTATATTAGATATCATTTTTTGATTCAATTGCGTTAATTTAGTCATTCATCTATGACCATTTCCATGAGAGGTAGTCGTAACGACTAATTGCCCATGAATTTTGAAAATTCCACTTAGCACTCATCGCATCGGGGTGATGCTCACAGGGGGGTGAAGAAGTGGGATTGAAACTAGTGAAATGAATCACATAGCGTCAATCATCACTTCCGGGGCTTGCACTCGGTAATCGGGACTTCTCAGGGAGGGTCACCCATCCCCAGAACTCTCTTCGCTCAAGTGCGCTCTAACAGCGGACTTTTTCCCCACAATCAAGCACACTTATCTTGCTTCCGCATTTGTAAAAACCTTAGCAACTATTGTGCCTCATGAATCATTCAAGAAGACATCCATTTACTCTTAGTATTTTAAGTATGAGGGGGTTTACGCATGCTCTATATTAGATATCATTTTTGGGATTCAACCGCGTTAATTTAGTCGTTCATCTATGACCATTTCCATGAGAGGTAGTCGTAACGACTAATTTCTCATGATTTTTTGAATAGTCCACTTAGCACTCATTGCATCGGGTGATGCTCACAAGGGTGAAGAAGTGGGATTGAAACTAGTGAAATGAATCACATAGCATCAATCATCACTTAGGGGCTTGCACTCGGTAACTAGGACTTCCCGGGGGAGGTCACCTATCCCGAGAACTCCTCTCGGCTCAAGCACGCTTAACTGTGGAGTTTTCCCCACGATCAAGCCCAATTATCTTGCTACCCCATTTGCAAAACCTTAGCAACTATTATGCCTCATGAACCATTCAAGAAGAGATCCCTTTACTCTTAGTATTTTAAGTATGAGGGGTTTACGCAGTGCATTATATTAGATATCATTTTTGGGATTCAACTACGTTAATTTAGTCATTCATCTATGACGATTTCCATGAGGAGTAGTCATAGCTGGCTAATTTCTCATGATTTTTGAATAGTCCACTTAGCACTCATTGCATTAGGGTAGATGCTCACAGGGGTGAAGAAGTTGGATTGAAACTAGTGAAATGAATCACATAGCGTCAATCATCACTTCCGGGGCTTCCACCCAATAACCGGTGACTTCTCAGGGACGTCACCCATCCCGAACTCCCTCCTGCTCAAGCTGCGCTTAACTTGGCAGAGTTTTTCCCCACAACCAAGCCCACTTATCTTGCTACCCCATTTACAAAATCTTAGCAACTATTGTGTCTCATGAACCATTCAAGAAAGGATATCCCTTTACTCTTAGTATTTTAAGTATGAGGGGTTTACGCAGAGTGCATTATATTAGATATCATTTTTTGGGATTCAACTGCGTTAATTTAGTCATTCATCTATGACCATTTCCATGAGAGGTAGTCAGTATCGACTAATTTCTCATGATTTTTTTAATAGTCAACTTAGCACTCATTGCATCAGGGTGATGCTCATAGCGGTGAAGAAGTGGGATTGAAACTAGTGAAATGAATCACATAGCGTCAATCATCACTTCAGGGCTTGCACCCGATAACTGGGACTTCTCGGGACGTCACACATCCCCGAACTCCTGCGGCTCAAGCGCGCTTAGCGTGGAGTTTTCCCCACAATCAAGCCCGACTTATCTTGCTACCCCATTTGCAAAATCTTAGCAACTATTGTGCCTCATGAACCATTCAAGAAGATATCCCTTTACTCTTAGTATTTTAAGTATGAGGGGTTTACGCAGAGTGCATTATATTAGATATCATTTTTGGGATTCAATCTCGCGTTAATTTAGTCATTCATCTATGACCATTTCCATGAGAGGTAGTCGTAAATGGCTAATTTCTCATGATTTTTTGAATAGTCAACTTAGCACTCATTGCATCAGGTGATGCTCATAGCGGTGAAGAAGTCTGATTGAAACTAGTGAAATGAATCACATAGCGTCAATCATCACTTCCGGAGCTTGCACCCGTACGAGGGACTTCTCGGGAGGTCACCCATCCCGCAAATCCTCCGGCTCAAGCGCTTAGCGTGGAGTTTTCACCACAATCAAGCCCACTTATCTTGCTATCCCATTTGCGAAACCTTAGCAACTATTGTGCCTCATGAACCATTCAGAAGAGATCCTTTTACTCTTAGTATTTCAAGTATGAGGGGGTTTACACAGGGTGCATTATATTAGATATCATTTTTTGGGATTTAACTCGTGTTAATTTACTCATTCATCTATGACCATTTCCATGAGAGGTAGTCGTAATCGACTAATTTCCCATGATTTTTGAATAGTCCACTTAGCACTCATTCCATCGGGTGATGCTCACGGGGATGAAGAAGTGGGATTGAAACTAGTGAAATGAATCACATAGCGTCAATCATCACTTGGGGGGCTTAGGGTAACCGGAACTTCCACCCGTAGGTCACCCATCCCGAACTCCTCGCTCAAAGCAGTAGCTTAACTGTGGAGTTTTCCCCACAATCAAGCCCACTTATCTTACTAGCCCATTTGCAAAACCTTAGCAACTATTTAGCCTCATGAACCATTCAACAAGAGATCCCTTTACTCTTAGTATTTTAAGTATGAGGGGTTTACACAGTGCATTATATTAGATATCATTTTTGGGATTCAACTGCGTTAATTTAGTCATTCATCTATGACCATTTCCATGAGAGGTGGTCTTAAGTGACTAATTTCTCATGATTTTTGAATAGTCCACTTAGCACTCATTGCATCAGGTGATGCTCACAGGGGTGAAGAAGTGGGATTGAAACTAGTGAAATGAATCACATAGCATCAATCATCACTTCCGGGGCTTGCACCCAGCATGCAAAGAGACTTCTGGGAGGTCACCCATCCCGAACTCCTCTACAGCTCCAAGCACGCTGAATCGTGGAGTTTTCCCCACAATCAAGCCCAATTATCTTGCTACCCCCATTTGCAAAACCTTAGCAACTATTGTGCCTCCAGAACCATTCAGAAGAGATCCCTTTACTCTTAGTATTTTAAGTATGAGGGGTTTACGCAAGTGCATTATATTAGATATCATTTTTTGGATTCAAGTCGCGTTAGTTTAGTCATTCATCTATGACCATTTCCATGAGAGAGTAGTCAGTAATCGACTAATTTCTCATGATTTTTGAATAGTCCACTTAGCACTCATTGCATCAGGTGATGCTCATAGGGAGTGAAAGAAGTGGGATTGAAACTAGTGAAATGAATCACATAGCGTCGATCATCACATACGGGGCTTGCACTCGGTAACGAGGACTTCTCGAGAGGCCACCCATCCCACAACTCCTGCGGCTCAAGCGCTCTTAACGGTGGATTTTTCCCCACAATCAAGCCCACTTATCTTGCTACCCCCATTTGCCAAAACCTTAGCAACTATTGTGCCTCGTGAACCATCGAGAAGAGATCCCTTTACTCTTAGTATTTTAAGTATGAGGGGGTTTACACGATGCATTATAATAGATATCATTTTTGGGATTCAACCGCGTTAATTTAGTCATTCATCTATGACCATTTCCATGAGAGGTAGTCAGTAGCGACTAATTTCTCATGATTTTTTTAATAGTCCACTTAGCACTTATTGCATCGAGGTGATGCTCACAAGGGTGAAGAAGTGGGATTGGAACTAGTGAAATGAATCACACGTGTCAATCATCGCTTCCGGGGCTTGCACCGATAACTAGGACTTCCGGGGAGGTCACCCATCCCCGAACTCCTGCGGCTCAAGCGCGCTTAGCGCGTGAAGTTTTTCCCCACAATCAAGCCCACTTATCTTTCTACCCCATTTGCAAAACCTTAGCAACTATTGTGCCTCATGAACCATTCAAGAAGAGATCCCTTTACTCTTAGTATTTTAGGTATGAGGGGTTTACGCAGTGCATTATATTAGATATCATTTTTGGGATTCAACTACGTTAATTTAGTCATTCATCTATGACCATTTCCATGAGAGGTAGTCATAACTGTCTAATTTCCCATGATTTTTGAATAGTCCACTTAGCACTCATTACATCAGGTGATGCTCATAGGGGTGAAGAAGTGGGATTGAAAGTAGTGAAATGAATCACATAGCGTCAATCATCACTTCCGGGGCTTGCACCCGGTAACCGGAGAACCTCTCAGGAGGTCACCCATCCCCAGAACTACTGCGGCTCAAGCGCTTAACTATGGAGTTTTACCCACAATCAAGCCACTTGTCTTGCTACCCCATTTGCAAAACCTTAACAACTAATTCGCCTCATGAACCATTCAAGAAGATATCCCTTTACTCTTAGTATTTTAATTATGAGGGGTATACGCGAGTGCACTATATTAGATATCATTTTTTGGGATTCAACTGCGTGTTAATTTACTCATTCATCTATGACCATTTCCATGAGAGGTAGTCGTAAGCGACTGGTTTCTGCGGTGATTTTTGAATGAGACGACTTAGCACTCATTGCATCGGGTGATGCTCACGAGGGGGGTGAAAGAAGTGGGATTGAAACTAGTGAAATAAATCATAGAGCGTCAATCATCACTTCCGGGGGCTTGCACCCGGTAAACGCGGCCTCTCGGGAGGTCACCCATCCCGGAACTACTCTAGCTCAAGCGCGCTTAACTATGGAGTTTTACCCACAATCAAGCCCACTTAACTCGCTACCCCCATTTGCAAAACCTTAGCAACTATTACGCCTCATGAACCATTCAAGAAGATATCCCTTTACTCTTAGTATTTTAATTATGAGGGGTTTACGCGAGTGCACTATATTAGATATCATTTTTGGGATTCAAGCGTGTTAATTTACTCATTCATCTATGACCATTTTTCCATGAGAGGTAAGTCGTAACTTTACTAGTTTCTCATGATTTTTGAATAGACGACTTAGCACTCATTGCATCGGGTGAGTGCTCACGGGGGGTGAAGAAGTGGGATTGAAACTAGTGAAATAAATCATAGAGCATCAATCATCACTTCAGGGCTTTGCACCCGGTAACGAGGGCTTCTTAGGAGGTCACCCATCCCAGAACTACTGCGGCTCAAGCGCGTTAACTATGGAGTTTTCCCCACAATCAAGCCCACTTATCTTGCTACCCCATTTGCAAAACCTTAGCAACTATTGTGCCTCATGAACCATTCAAGAAGATATCCCTTTACTCTTAGTATTTTAAGTATGAGGGGGTTTACGTCAGTGCATTATATTAGATATCATTTTTTGGATTCAACTGTGTTAATTTACTCATTCATACTATGACCATTTCCATTGGAGGTAGTCGTAATCGACTAATTTCTCATGATTTTTGAATAGACCACTTAGCACTCATTGCATCGGGGTGATGCTCACGGGGTGAAGAAGTGGGATTGAAACTCGTGAAATAAATCATATAGCATCGATCATCACTTCCTCGGGGCTTGCACTGGTAACCGGAGACTACGGGAGATCACCCATCCTAGAACGCACTCTCGGCTCGAAAGCGCGCTCTAACCCAGTGGAGTTTTCCCCACAATAAAGCCCACTTATCTTGCTACCCGATTTGCAAAACCTTAGCAACTATTGTGTGCCTCATGAACCATTCAAGAAGAGATCCCTTTACTCTTAGTATTTTAAGTATAGAGGGGTTTACGCGTAGTCAGCATTATATTATGAGTATAATTTTTGGGATTCAAAGTCGCGTTAATCTAGTCATCCATCTATGACCATTTCCATAAGCGTACAATCATCACATATCGTCATGGAAATGGTCATAGATGAATGACTAAATTAACGCATTGAAACCCAAAAAATGATACTGATATATAAGTGCCTCGCGTAAAACTCTCATCACTTGAAATAATAAGAGTAAAGGGTCTCTTCTTGAATGGTTCATGAGGTACAATAGTTGCTAAGATTTTGCAAATGGGAAGCTAGCAAGATAAGTGGGCTTGATTTTTGGGGAAAACTCCACGCTGAGCGTGCTTGAAGCCGTAGGATTTTCTAGGGATGGGTGACCTCCCGAGATGTTCCGTCAGCGGGTGCAAGTCTCGCAAAATGATAGATCGCACACTATGTGATTCATTTCACTAGTTTCAATCACTTCTTCACCCTTATGATGCATCACTGATGCAATGAGTGCTAAATGAGACTATTCAAAAATCATGGGAAAATTAATTCGATTTACGACTACCTCTCATGGAAATGGTCATAGATAAATGACTAAATTTAACGCAAGCTGGAATCCCAAAAAATGGTATCTAATATATAATGCAATCGCGTAAACCTGATACTTAAAATACTAAGAGTAAAGGGATCTCTTCTTGGATAGTTCATGATGCACAATGAATTGCTAAGGTTTTGCAAATGAAATAGCAAGAATAAGTGGGCTTGATTGTCGGGAAAACTCCACAGAGTCAGCCGATTGAACAGAGGAGTTCGGGGATGAGTGACTCATCCCGAAATCCCTGGGTTACTGAGTGCAGCCCCGAAGTGGATGATTGACGCTATGTGATTCATTTCACTAGTTTCAATCCCACTTCTTCACCCCTGTGAGCATCACCTGATGCAATGAGTGCTAAATGGACTATTCAAAAATCATAAGAAATTAGTCAGTTACGACTACCTCTCATAGAAATGGTCATAGATGAATGACTAAATTAACGCAGTTGAATCCCAAAAATGATATCTAATATAATGCATTGCGTAAACCCCTCATACTCAAAATACTAAGAGTAAAGGGATCTCTTCTTGAATGGTTCATGAGGCACAATAGTTGTTAAGGTTTTGAAAATGGGGTAGCAAGCTAAGTGGGCTTGATTGTGGGGAAAACTCCATAGTTAAGCACGCTTGAGCCAGAGGAGTTCTGGGATGGGTGACCTCCCGGGAAGTCCTGGTTACCGGGTGCAAGCCCCGGAAGTGATGATTGACGCTATGTGATTCATTTCACTAGTTTCAATCCCACTTCTTCTAATTTCCAGAGCATCATCCAGCAATGAGTGCCAGCTGACTATTCAAAAATCATGAGAAATTAGCCGGGTACGACTATCTCTCATATAGAAATGGTCATAGATGAAATGACTAAATTAACTAGCTTGAACTCAAAACTTATCTAATATAATGCACTCACAGAAACTCCTCATATACTTAAAATACTAAGAGTAAAGGGATCTCTTCTTGAATGGTTCATCAGGCACAATAGTTGCTAAGGTTTTGCAACTGGGGTAGCAAGCTAATGGGCTTGATTGTGGGGAAAAATCCATAGTTAAGCGCGCTTGAGCCAGAGGAGTTCTGGGATGGGTGACCTCCCGAGAAGTCCTGGTTACCAGGTGCAAGCCCAGAAGTGATGATTGACGCTATGTGATTCATTTCACTAGTTTCAATCCCACTTCTTCACCCCTGTGAGCATCACCTGATGCAATGAGTGCTAAATGGACTATTCAAAAATCATGAGAAATTAGTCAGTTACGACTACCTCTCATGGAAATGGTCATAGATGAATGACTAAATTAAGGCAGTTGAATCCCAAAAATGATATCTAATATAATGCACTACGTAAACCCCTCATACTTAAAAATACTAAGAGTAAAGGGATCTCTTCTTGAATGGTTCATGAGGCACAATAGTTGCTAAGGTTTTGCAAATGGGGTAGCAAGCTAAGTGGGCTTGATTGTGGGGAAAACTTCATAGTTAAGCGCGCTTGAGCCAGAGGAGTTCTGGGATGGGTGACCTCCCGAGAAGTCCTGGTTACCAGGTGCAAGCCCAGAAGTGATGATTGACGCTATGTGATTCATTTCACTAGTTTCAATCCCACTTCTTCACCCCTGTGAGCATCACCTGATGCAATGAGTGCTAAATGGACTATTCAAAAATCATGAGAAATTAGTCAGTTACGACTACCTCTCATAGAAATGGTCATAGATGAATGACTAAATTAACGCAGTTGAATCCCAAAAATGATATCTAATATAATGCACTGCGTAAACCCCTCATACTTAAAATACTAAGAGTAAAGGGATCTCTTCTTGAATGGTTCATGAGGCACAATAGTTGCTAAGGTTTTGCAAATGGGGTAGCAAGCTAAGTGGGCTTGATTGTGGGGAAAAATCCAAAGTTAAGCGCGCTTGAGCCAGAGGAGTTCTGCGATGGGTGACCTCCCAGGAAGTCCTAGTTACCGGGTGCAAGCCCCGGAAGTGATGATTGACGCTATGTGATTCATTTCAATAGTTTCAATCCCACTTCTTCACCCCTGTGAGCATCACCTGATGCAATGAGTGCTAAATGGACTATTCAAAAATCATGAGAAATTAGTCAGAAATGGTCATAGATGAATGACTAAATTAACGCAGTTGAATCCCAAAAATGATATCTAATATAATGCACTGCGTAAACCCCTCACACTTAAAATACTAAGAGTAAAGGGATCTCTTCTTGAATGGTTCATGAGGCACAATAGTTGCTAAGGTTTTGCAAATGGGGTAGCAAGCTAAGTGGGCTTGATTGTGGGGAAAACTCCATAGTTAAGGGCGCTTGAGCCAGAGGATTTCTGGGATGGGTGACCTCCTAGGAAGTCCTGGTTACCGGGTGCAAGCCCCGGAAGTGATGATTGACGCTATGTGATTCATTTCACTAGTTTCAATCCCACTTCTTCACCCCTGTGAGCATCACCTGATGCAATGAGTGCTAAATGGACTATTCAAAAATCATGAGAAATTAGTCAGTTACGACTACCTCTCATGGAAATGGTCATAGATGAATGACTAAATTAACGTAGTTGAATCCCAAAAATGATATCTAATCTAATGCACTACAGAAACCCCTCATACTTAAAAGACTAAGAGTAAAGGGATATCTTCTTGAATAGTTCATGAGGCATAATAGTTGCTAAGGTTTTGCAAATGGGGTAGCAAGCTAAGTGGGCTTGACTGTGGGGAAAACTCCACAGTTAAGTGTGCTTGAGCCAAAGGAGTTCTGGGATGGGTGACCTCCCGGGAAGTCCTGGTTACCGAGTGCAAGACCCAGAAGTGATGATTGACGCTAGGTGATTCATTTCACTAGTTTCAATCCCACTTCTTCACCCCTGTGAGCATCACACGATGCAATGTGTTTTATGGACTATTCAAAAATCATGAGAAATTAGTCGAGGAAATTGTCATAGATGAATGACTAAATTAACGCGGTTGAATCCCAAAATGATATCTAATATAATGCACTGCGGAAACTCCTCATACTTAAAATACTAAGAGTAAAGGGATCTCTTCTTGAATGGTTCATGAGGCACAATAGTTGCTAAGGTTTTGCAAATGGGGTAGCAAGCTAAGTGGGCTTGATTGTGGGGAAAACTCCATAGTTAAGCGCGCTTGAGCCAGAGGAGTTCTGGGATGGGTGACCTCCCGGGAAGTCCTGGTTAACGGGTGCAAGCCCCGGAAGTGATGATTGACGCTATGTGATTCATTTCACTAGTTTCAATCCCACTTCTTCACCCCTGTGAGCATCACTTGATGCAATGAGTGCTAAATGGACTATTCAAAAATCATGAGAAATTAGTCAGTTACGACTACCTCTCATAGAAATGGTCATAGATGAATGACTAAATTAACGCATTTGAATCCCAAAAATGATATATAAAAT
>JAXQQM020076990.1:0-147480 GCA_034641835.2 Pinus albicaulis
GGCACATTTTGGTCCAGCCTCTGGTCAATGTTGGACACAAAGCTCACCAAGTCCACAGCTTTCCATCCCCAAACAGATGGCCAGACAGAGGTCGTCAACAGAATGATTGTACAAATTCTGCGCATGTACAATTCAAAGCATCCCTGCACATGGGACGAGAGCCAATAGGTTCATGATATATTGGACAGAGCCAATGCGAAGTACAAGCAGCGCCATGATCAACACCGAGTGCCACACAAATTCCAGGTGGGCGACAATGTATGGCTGCATTTGCAGAAGGAGCGCCTCACTGGACCTCACCGCAAGCTTCGCCCGCTCCGATACGGGCCGTACACCATCACCAAGGCTGTAGGGAACAATGATTTTGAGCTTAGTATTCCACCATTCCTTGGTCTGCACCCAGTCTTCAATGTGGATCGCCTTCGTCCTTACTTCCCACCTCTACTGGACACTTCGGACATTGCAGAACAACTCACACCAACGGAGTTAAACCCAGACTGCATGGAACAGGCCACCACAGATTGTATCATGGACATGAAAATTAAGAACACTCGCCAACGGAGGATCAGCGTATCGGGTTGTCAAAGGCGTGGCAACTCTGCACCAAGAATGGTTCACCGGGGACCAAGTTCGGCAAAATTTCCTCATCTCATGGAGGAACCCATGAGGACCATTGCTTCCTAAGGAGGATGATCCAGGTGGATATTGGTGGCCACCCGCCTATTCCACTTGGGCCCCCACCATTGTCTCTTTCATTTTTTGAGTTTCGGCATAACTTACTATTTTTAGCAGTTTTTCGGGTCCTGAACTCTCGGAGCCATTTTGAGGCCCTAAACGACGTTTTTGGGTATCATTTTTACCAGTGAATTGGATCATCCAATTCATCTCGACAGTTGTAGTCCTCAGATAGAGCTTTCTAATGATGTATCATGTTCAAACGGAGATAGTATGCCAAAGTTACGTCCCTGGGAAGTTGAAACACCAATTTACCCAAACGGGGCCCATAGTTTTGGCGCTTCATCTCCTAGGGTTAGGTTTTTGGACATTTAGGGTTCTCCATTGTTTTTCAATAATAAATAGGCCCTAGAGCCTCATTGTAACTCAATTCAGAGGCCTGTAGCCGCCACATCTCTCCTCAGAGATAGCTACCAGCGCCCTAGCTAGTTTTATTTCCATTTTGTCTGTAAGAAAATTTCAATTCTTTGATATTAATGAAATGAAGTATTATTTCCGCTGCATCTCTGTATTTATGGTTATATTTTTATTATGTTTATTGTTCCTACATAAATGCGGATCGGTAAAATGAACTACATGATCAGTAGCCAAGAAAATCCTAATAATCATCCCATACATGCTGTCCACAGAAATTTAGAGTCCTATATCTTATTCAATGATGAATTTTCAACATCTTCCGAAATTTTGATTGAAGAGAAAGCATAAAATTATGAGTTTTCAAATTATGTTTTAGAAATGGAAAATGTGTAAATTCCCGAAAATATGCCAAGTGGTTTGGAACCAAGTGCATCATCCCAAAAAAGAGATGAAACAATGAAAGAAACAAATATTTTTGGTACAACATAACTCTCTCAAGCAGTAAGTAAAGTTCAGTCATCCGATTTGCAGCTTCCTTATGAAGAAAGTAGTTTGTGGACCATGGAATTCAATGGAGCTTTGGGTAAAGAAGGGGCTGACATTGGAGTGTGGATTCACATCCTTATAAATCGGTTACTAAAAATTCCTCCCAATGTTCAAATGTCCTCTTATAAGCTGGCTTTTGACTGTTCAAACAATGAAGTTGAGTATGAGGCTTTGATAGCTGGTCTGAAAATTCTCAAGAAGTTAGGTTTCAAGAAGATTTCTATGTATGGCAACTCTGAGCTAGTAATAAAAAAAGTCAAAGGGGAATACCAGGCCAAGCATCCAAGGATTCGAGCTTACCGAAATGCAATGTTAGATATCCTCAAGACCTTCACCAAGTATACTTTTTCATTGATCCCAAGGGACAAAAATGTTATTGTTTATTCTCTTGCTACTTCGGCCAAAATGTTTAAAATTCCATTGTATCCTAATAATAAGTATGAGACAAATGTCAAACACTTTCCTATTGTCCCAGATAACGTTCAGTATTGGCAGGTATTTCAAGATAATAAATAGATCAGCAACTTCTTGCAGACAAAAGAGGAATTTGTGAATTCACAAATGGATAACCAGTGCTATGAAGATGACCAAAAATTCCATGCAGCGGAGATGCAAGTGCTTCAACTGAAAGACAACAACATTCCAAGAGGTTTGGTACCTTTGTAGGAGCTTTTAGATCAAGATGATGTTGCACACAAACAAACCATGCTACCAATAGAAGTGGGAGTGGAATATCTCAATCTTGGCACTCTAGAAAAGCCAAAGATGGTCAAAATTTCAAAATCCTTGAGCGCAGAAATTGTTGGAAATACTGAGAGTGAGGGTGAATTAGTATTTCTTTTCAATTGTTATTTTTACCAGTTAGATCACTTATATTTAGAGCACAAAATGAAAAATAAGAATAATTTTTTTTAATAATTTCTTCTCTACAATAAATCAAGTACAATATATGTAGGGCTCCAACCCAAGATGAAGACACTGATCTTCAATATCCCAGGCTCCAACTTGTATTTTCCAAGCACTGACTTGGACTTCCAAGGCTCCAACCTTGTCAATTTTGAGGCACCAACCTCTAGGGCTCCAACCCCCAACTTCAATCCTATATCTAGTATAGGCTCCAACCTAGTTTCTTGAGGAATCCTATCCTGTAAGGCTCCAACCCTTTGCTTTGATTCTTCAAGATAAGATCAACGATTCTTCACGTCTCCCAATATCTTCTGCAACGATCCCTGACAATCTCTTAGCCAACACTACCTTCTCAAAATCACTTCATCAATGACAAACTTGTCTTCTCAGAAAGTGTCACCACTGCTCTTCATATTACCCAAGATAGACTCTAAGTTCACCTCATGATGACTTTCAATGCATCATGGTCTCCAAGGATTTCCACGAATCTTCAAAGTCAGCTCCAAGGCCAAGGATGTATACTCTAGGAATTATCCAACAAATATCTCCAAGAGGGCTTCAAATATGTACCACGAGGTCAACTAATGTCTTCAAGAATGCCTCTGATAGGCTTCTAGAAAACTCTCCAAGGTATGCTCAAGATCAGCTCCAACTGCTCTTCAAGATCTTCCAAGGCATGCTCAAGGATCTGCTTCACAAGGTGTCTTCAATGGTGCTCGAAAATTATCAATTCATTATTCTTGGATCCAATGTTCAACTCTTCATACACATGACAAGTAATAAATAAAAAACACCTTTAGGTTTGTTCCACAACTGTCTTCAAAGGATGATCCTGTAACAACACATCAAGACTGCTAATGCATCATTGTGTTAAGTACTTCACCAAAAACTCCACATACATATCAAGGTCTTCCACAAATGAGATAAACCAAATCAAGTCATTATTTTGAGCTTATTCTTCCATCATTGTCATAGGACCGAATTCTATTGAGACTTCCTGTTATTGGTCAAAAGTTATGGAAAATCTATATTGTTGTCCTAAGTTCTTTGTGACACGGTCCGAGCTCTTCTAGCTGATGTAATTCACCCAAACATTGTCTCTCAATTTAATTTTTTAACTCCAACAAGTATTCTTCATGCTCCTTTTATTATCAGGCAAAAAATAAATGAGGCTCTGTGTGTAAGTATAAGGCTGTAATCAATTCTGTGATGTCCAATTCTTGTGGTATCTATTTCCTGTAGTGTTCGAGCTCTGTGAGTAGCCTTTATGTGATGATGTCTGAATCCTGAAAGATTGGAGAGGGTATTGTAATGATGGTTTCCTGCTAGTATCTCCCTGCAAGAAACTCGACCCCAAAACATTTTTATGTCCACAAATATGAGCTCCTACAGTGGTAGTTGTTCTGGTATTGAATAATAATTCAATCACATAAAATTACCCTAGCCTTCTAAAATCAGCCCAAACTTCTTTTCTCGGCCTCCTTTTTTTGTTCCTTTTCTTCTAAGATATCTTCATCAAAAATTATTGGTCAAATGAATGATTCAACAATCCTTTTTATATTATTTTGACGTTGAACTGAAGGGACACATATTTTGGGAGGTAGGCCAACATGAAAGAGTGTAGGTTGTCTAGATAAAAAAAATATTTTTCTAAACTTAAAAATTCAAGATCTCACAAACTACTAAGAGTTTCGGGACAAGTAAGGGCTCACCAGAAAGAGGAAAAAATCCTCTTTAAGATGGTCTAGGTCCCATGTTGAATGATTTCCTCTAAGGTTGGAAATTTATTTTTCTTTGTGATTGTCCTTAAATTTTACGCATAAAAATTTTGGGACAGCATGAGGAATTTTTGGGACAGTGTGGCTTCTTCATTCTTTTGCTTCTTCATTGTTATAAATGTCATCATAGGATCATAGAGACATTATGTAGGAGTGCAGAATTCATGTAGCATCAAGTATCAACAATGTCATCATATACTAGTGTAGTGATATGTCATAGGCAACCTTCATTAATTTGTCAAAATCTCCAAAGCAGTCTTCCAATTATGTCAAAGTGTGGTCATTCTTCAAGAGTATGACATCATCACGTGTATGACTTCATCAATTATAATTCTCCACTTCAAAGGCTTGTATATTGGCACCTAAGGTCTAGATCACCAATCAAGGAAAATGATTGGCACTCTGCAACATTATATTTAGTTCAAGGACTTGTTCGGGCAAGACTTCTTCATTAGTGGCTTTACATCTTTGTGGCTTGACATCTTCATTGATGTTAACCTAGTCAACCAAGGGTTATGGCATCATCATATGGAACCAGGAATCTCAAGAATATTGACATCTTATTCAATGCCATATTGACATCAATGACAACATTGATTAACAATCTCCCCCATTTCCATTGATGGCAATATTCTTGTCCTTCCAACATTCTCTCCCCCTTTGACATCAATGGAAAACAGGGTTCCCAAGTACTCCCCCTATCAAGCTACTTCTTTTCTTCATGAATAGTAGTCCTTCATAGGTATGTTACTCTCCTTGTCATGGTGCTCTTCATTCTAGAAATGTGTTCCATTATATGTTTGCATTTCTTCATGTGGTGAACCAACTTCTCCTTCCTGCCTACATAAACTCTTTTAGCCCAAGAAAACTTGTTTCCTTGTAAACAAGTGGAAGAGAACTAGTTCATTGGATGAATAAGGGATCATGTTCTTCAATGAAGTTGCTACCAAGAGATTATCTATCAAATGATGATTTTCCATGTATGACTCATCAAGGATTTCATAGGGCGCATTCATAGATAGATTCTACAAGAATGCTTAAGAATCATAAGCTCAAGAGTCAGAAATCCCCCCCTAACTGTATGGTCTCTTTTTGGCAGGTTCTCACCATCAAATACTTGGAATATCAAAGATGACTTCATCAATTCAACAACATGTGTTGTTGGTTGGAATGTTCAAGAGACTTTCAGACCCAATTTTCTTCCTTCTCCATAATTGTGTAACTTTCTTCTTTGGCTTGGTTGTCATTGTTTTAGGGACCTAAGTCAAGTTACACTCATGTGCCATATGACCAATGTTATAGAAATTGAAGCACTCCATAATGTTCATGAATGAGTGATCATGGATTCTTCTTGAAAAATTGCTTCTAGAAGATTGATGGAGACCATTATATTTGTCTTTGTGATATGCCCTACAATTTTTTTTTCAATGTGCCCAAAATTTGTACAAGAATAGAAATAACCAAAAAATATACTTTGGTACCTGGGAGATGAAGATTTTCTTGATGTACTTCTAAAGTATTTTTGACTTGGGATTCTTTGATGATATCCATTTCCTCTTGCATCCTTGATACTTTTTGCAGAGTATTGCTTTGATGTACTTCTAAGGTTATTTTTCATTAAAAACCTTTGGTCAAATTTATTTCCTATTGCATTCTTGACACCATTTACAAGTCTTCCTGGAGTAGGATTTATTCCAATGTCATCTTGACTCTTGCTAGAACTGGGAGCATCAACATTTCTTCCACGATTTTCCACATATTTTTTATTTGGAGCATTAGGGTTTGCGTCATCGTTACTTGAGGGTTTACCTACAAAGCCAAGACCTGATTTATAGAGGGGGGGATATTTGATGACTTAGGATGTCATCTAGGGTTTGAGAACTCTTCAAGTTCTTATTTAGCAAGTCAACTTCCTTTTTAAAAGAGACAATTTCTCCCTTCAACTTTTCACAATCTCCATCTTTCATAACTAGTTGCTTCTTCATTTCTTTCACCATTCATGTTACACCATGTGTTTCAATTTTTAGAGAGATGACATTTGATTTTAGAAGGAAAATCTCTTCATCCTTTTATTTTAGTTGACATGTCGTAGCATTTATTTCCTTTTCTGCTTCATCGACTTGTCCTTCTATGAGTGCCAAACCTTCCACCACCTTCTCAGCTCATTGTTCTTGTTTCTTTGCTTCTTCTTGTTGAGATCTAAGAGAGGAGACCTCTTTTTTGTATTGATCAATCTCTGCCTCAAGATTTTTCAAGCTCTCATGTCTTTGTTCAAGGTGGCTTGACAAATTTTCTTCCCTTTTCTTTGCCTTAACCAATTGATTTGTCATAGATATGACTTCTTCATGATGCTTTCTCTTGTTTTGATGAAATTCCTTCTTATGTTTGGTGAGCTCATCATCTCTTTCTTGTACTTTAAGATTGAAAATTTCATCTTCCTTCCTTGTATTTTCTTGCTTACCATCTTGCGCTTTCTTCTTAAGTTCCTCATTTTCCATTTTCAAATTGTTAATCTCTTCCATGGCATCTACAAGCTTAGTCAAGAGATCTTCTTCAAAGTCTTCTTTGCTTTCTTCTTCTTCTAGGTCTTCTTTCGCCTTGATGTCATCATTCTTATTTTCAACTTCCTTGATGGGTTCTGTATTTCCTTCTTGCTTTCCATTATCTTCTTGACTAGAGGTCATGGTCAATACTCCTTTTGAGTGAAGATCATGAAGTTTGTCCCATATGCCTTTTGCTGAGGAACATTTTTCCAAATTGGCCTTCATATAATCAGGTAGCCCATTCAAGATTACTTTCATTGCTCTTGTATTATACTCCTTGGATTCTCCTTTCATCATGTTATCAGTAAGCAACGATTTCCAGACTTCAATGCCTTGAGTCTTTAAGAAATTATTCATTCTTTCCTCCTATATATCAACTTTTCTATTGTACAATGGAGCCTTTGCAAATTGATTGACTTCAATTTTGATGGTTGAGGAAGACACATCTTCAGGAGGATTGGAGACTTTCTTCCTTGGATTTTCCATTGTGTTCTAAGGATCAAACTTTAAGCTATTATGCTTTGAGTGAAGGTACTAACTCCAATACCAATTATTGGAAATACTGATAGGGGGGGTGAATCAGTATTTCTTTTCAAATGTTATTTTTACCAGTTAGATAACTTATATTTAGAACATAAAATGAACAATTAGAATAAATATTTGTATTAATTTATTCTTTACAATAAATCAAGTACAATATATGTAGTGCTCCAACCCTAGATGAAGACACTAATCTTCAATCTCCTAAGCTCCAACCTTTTTTTTCCAAGCACCAACTTGGACTTCCAAGGCTCCAACCTAGTCAATTCTGAGGCACCAACCTCAAGGGATCCAACCCTATATCTATTACAGGTGCCAACCTAGTTTCTTGAGGACTCCTATCCTCTAAGGCTCCAACCCTTTGCTTTGATTCTTCAATATAATATCAACGATTCTTCACGGCTCCCAATATCTTCTGCAACGATCCCTTACAATCTCTTAGCCAACATTGCCTTCTCCAAATCACTTCATCAATGACAACCTTGTCTTCTTAGAAGGTGTCACCACTGCTCTTCATATTTACCCAAGATAGATCTCTAAGTTCACCTCATGATGACTTTCAACGCACCATGGTCTCCAAGTATTTCCTCGAATCTTCAAAGTTAGCTCCAAGGCCAAGGATGTATACTCTAGGACTGCTCCAACAAATATCTCCAGGAGGGCTTCAATTATGCATCATGAGGTCAACCAATGTCTTCAAGAATGCCACTGATAGGCTTCTAGACAACTCTCCAAGGTATGCTCAAGATCATCTCCAACTGCTCTTCAAGATCTTCCAAGATCAACTCCAACTTCTCTTCAAGATCTTCCAAGGCATGCTCAAGGATCTGCTTCACAAGGTGTCTTCAACGGTGCTCCAAAATTATGACTTCATTGTTCTTGGCTGCAATGTTCAACTGTTCATACACATGACAAGTAATAAAAAAAACACATTTAGGTTTGTTCCACAACTTTCTTCAAAGGATGATCATGTAACAACACTCCAAGACTGCTAATGCATCACTGTGTTAAGTGCTTCACCAAAAAACTCCACAGACATATCAAGGTCTTCCACAAATGAGATAAACCAAATAAATCATTATTCTGAGCTTATTCTACCATCATTGTCATAGGACTGAATTCTGTTGAGACTTCCTGTTATTGGTCAAAAGGTATGGCAAATCTCTGTTGTTGTTCTAAGTTCTTTGTGATGCAGTCTGAGCTCTTCTACCTGATGTAATTCACTCAAAAATTGTTTCTCAATTTAATTTGTTAACTCCAACAAGTATTCTTCATGCTCCTTTTATTCTCAGGTAGAAAATAAACGAGGCTCTTTGGGTAAGTATAAGGTTGTAATCAATTCTGTGATGGCCAAGTCCTTTGGTGTTCGTTTCCTGTAGTGTTCGAGCTCTGTGAGAATCCTTTATGTGATGATGTTTGAATCCTAAAAGATTAGAGAGGGTATTACATAGGGTATTGTAATGGTGGCTTCCTGCCTGTATCTCCCTGCAAGAAACACGACCCCAAAACATTGTTTTGTCCACAAATCTGAGCTCCTATATTGGTATTTGTTCTGGTATTGAATAATAATTCAATCACATAAAATTACCCCAACCTTCTAAAATCAACCCAAACTTCTTTTCTCGGCCTCCTGTTGTTGTTCCTTGTCTTCTGAGATATCTTCTTCGAAAATTCTTAGTCAAATGAATGATTCAACACTACTTTTTATATGTGTTTGACATTGAACTGAAGGGACATGTCTTTCTGGAGGTAGGCCGACATGAAACTGTGAGTGTAGGTTGACTAGATAAAAAATATATTTCTCTAAACTTAAAAATTCAAGATCTCAAAAACTACTAGGAGTTTCAGGACAAGTAAGGGCTCACTAGAAAGAGGAAAAAATCCTCTTTAAGATGGTCTAGGTCCCATGTTGAAAGATTTTCTCTAGGGTTGGAAATTTTGTTTTTCTTTGTGACTGTCCTTAAATTTTATGCATAAAAAGTTTGGGACAACATGAGGAATGTTTGGGACGGCGTGGCTTCTTCATTCTTTTGCTTCTTCATTTTTATCAATGTCATCATAGGATCATAGAGTCATTATTTTGGAGTGAAGCATTCATGTAGCATTAAGTATCAACAATGTCATCATATACTAGTGCAGTGATATGTCATAGGAAGCCTTCATTAATTTGCCAAAAGCTGCAAAGCAGTCTTCCAATTATGTCAAAGTGTGGTCATTCTTCAAGAGTATGACATCATCACGTGTATGAATTCATCAATTATAGTCCTCCACTTCAAAGGCTTCTATATTGGCACCTAAGGTCTAGATCACCAATCAAGGCACGTGATTGGCACTCGGCAACATTATAGTTAGTTCAAGGACTTGTTCGGGCAAGACTTCTTCATTAGTGGCTTGAAATCTTCGTGGCTTGACATCTTCATTGATGGTAACCTAGTCAACCAAGGGTTATGGCATCATCATCTGGAACCAGGCATCTCACGAATATTGAAATATTATTCAATGCGATATTGACATCAATGACAACCTTGATTGACAAAAATGAAAGGTAAATACTCAGTGCTTATGTCTCAGATTGCTGATGCATTTACTTGGGAATATTCTAATTTGAAAGAGTACGATAAGAGTATAATCCATCATAAAATTCTCTTAAAGCCATATCAAAAACCTTTCCTCCAGAAGTTAAGGAGAATTAATCCCAAGTTGTTTCCCTCCATTCAAAAGGAGGTAAATAGATTATTTAGTAGTGGTATTATAAAAGGGTAGTTGGATATATTCCATAATTTCTTTGCTGGATGGATACTCTGGGTATAATCATATTTTAGTCCATCAAGATGATTAGGAAAAGACAACCTTTACAACACCATGCGGCACCTTCATGTATGCCAAAATTCCTTTCAGTTTGAAGAATGCAGGGGCGAATTTTCAATGAGCAATGGATATTGCTTTCACCAATGAAAAGGATGTCTTTTTGGTCATCTATCTTGATGACATCACTTTTTTTTCCAAGACAGATGAGGAGCACTTACAACACTTGAAAACAGGTTTTCATAGATGTAGAAAGTTTGGCATATCATTGAACCCAAAGAAGAGCCTTTTCACCATGGGGGAAGGTAAATTTCTGGGCCATATCATAACAAAATATGGAATTAGGATAGATCCTTCAAGGATTGAAGCAATTAAGACCTTCGATTACCCTAGGAAAAAAAAGGAAATCTAGTCTAAATATGGAAAAATCAATTTTTTTAGAAGGTTCGTCCCCAATCTTGCTGAACACTTAAGGAAAATTACAAACATGCTCAAGAAATATAGTGAAGAAAAATGTTGTGAAGAGGTGAAGAATTCATTCAATAAAATTAAATTGGCCTTATCTCATGCTCCTATTCTTATTAGTCTAGATTACATACTTGATTTCATCATTTTTTCATTTGCTTCGGAGCACACTCTAGTTGTTGCCCTTATGCAAAAGTAAAATCAGAACACGGACCAGCCCATCGCCTTCTTCAGGAGAACCATAAGAGAAGCAACCTTGAAGTACAACATCATTGAGAAATAGACCTTGGTGTTATTCAAAGCATTGAAGGACTTTCGGGTCTATATTCTCCACTCTCATGTCATTGCATATGTCCCAAACGTTGTTGTAAAAGATGTTCTTACGCCGAATGATCCTGAAGGGTGGCGAGGTAAATGGATCGCTGCTATGTTGGATTATGACTTGGAGATCAAGCCTACAAATCTTATCAAAGGACAAGGCCTGGAAAAGCTTATGGCAGATTAAAATCTACATGCTTTGGACATTAATTTTATTGTTGCATTAGCTAAGGAGCAAGAGGCTGAAACATTACCTGAGGTATCTGAAATTTTTTCTTCATCGCCTTGGTATGTTGATATAGTTTATGCTTTGCTACACTTGAATTCTCCTCTCGACTTGTCAAGTAATAAGGCTATATCTTTGAAGTTGAGAGCTCTTAAGTACTGTATCCTTAACAATGTCTTGTATTGGAAAGATCCGGGTGGAATGTTGTTGAATTATTTGGTTGAAGGAGAAGTTGAAAAAGTGATGAGTGATTTTCATAAAGGTGACTGTGGTGGTCATCTTTATTGGAAGACAACAGCTAACAAGATATTGAGGGAGGGTTTCTATTGGCCAAGTCTATTCTCTGATGTCTATAAAATGGTCATGAGTTGTCATGAATGTCAAGTATTTCAAAGAAAGAGAAAGCTCTTGCATTTTCCCTTAAAACCAATTGAAGTGCAAGCACCATTCTAGAAATGGAGAATTGACTTCATTGGTGAGATTCATCCTCCATTATCAGCCCAGCATAAATGGATACTCACTACCACAGATTACTTCATTAAATGGATTGAAGCCATCCCTATGAGGCAAGCTACTAACACTGTCATTATCCAGTTTTTAGAGAACAATATTTTGTCTCGTTTTGGTTGTCCATACAAAATCATTACTAAAAATGCAGTCTCTTTTAATTCCAAGAAAATGATTTAATTTTGTGATAAGTATCACATTAGGCTTGGTCATTCTACAACATACTATCCTCAAGGCAACGGGCTAGCTGAATCGTCAAATAAAACTTTAGTGAATATAATCAAGAAGATGTTGCAAGAAAACAAGAGAAATTGGCACAAAAAGCTCACCAATGCTCTATGGGCTGATAGAGTTAGCACGAAGAGATCAATCAGAATGTCACCTTTCCAGATCATGTATGGCGTTAACACGGCGTTCCCTACTTCTTTAGTTGTACTAGTGATGAAAATTCTGCAAGAGATCAACAATGAACCAAATGATATCCAATGAAGAATCAGCCAAATGATTCATCTACAACAGTCAAGAGATGAATTCTTTAGTCACACTTCAAAGCTTCATGATAAAATAAAAAATATTTATGATTGAAGACCAAAGTTGGTGATTTTAAGCTTGGAGATCTTGTTCTTTGTTGGGATTCCCATAATGAAGACAAAGTTAAGCACATAAATTTTGATAATCTATGGAAAGGTCCTTACAAGATCATTGCATTTAGAGGTAATAAATAATTTTTATTATAGGATCTTGAAGGGAAAGAAGTTATGGGAGGAACAATCAATGGTAGGTTCCTTAAACATTACCTTACGTGATCATTGAAGATGAAGTCCACTTTCATTGAACATATCATTTCAATTTGATGTCCAAGCAATAACGAAGTTGGTGTAGAAGTTTGAAGCCTGAGGAGAAGGGCATAATACTTCTACATTCAACTCATGTTTTCTTTCAAAATTTTCAAAAAGTTTCAATCAGTTGTCGAGTCAGAGTCAAGTCAGTTTTTTAGTCAAAGTCGTTTCCAGATTTATTTCAGCATTTCAACCTTGTCAAAGTTTTTTTCAATTTCCAGTTTTGACTACATTGCTCAATGATAAGGCTACCTGATATATGGTGTTCTTTACACCTCTTGGAGTAGATTCCATCCCCATATGGAACCAATGTTAGTGTCAAAATTTCAGTGATCAAACATACTCTTTCAATTGTTTTCCTAGTAGTCATAGGTCAAAAAATTTAGTCTTTTCAAACAAATTTTCAAAATAAATTTTTGTCACTAAAGGAGTATAGGTCATAAATGTTGCTCCCTCATCTCATCCATGGCCATCATCACTTTAAATATCATCACTTTCATTATCATTTAGAATATTTAGGTCATTCACTCCATCTCATCTAGGTCTGTTGTCTAGGTGCCATTATTGAGCCTTTGAAAAATTCTAAATTTGTCATCAAACAAGGCAAACAATCCTTCATTTCATTCATAAGTCTTTTAAAGGGGACCTCGCATACTTAGGAGGAAAAAGTAAGACAAGTTGTCTTATTTAAAAATGTGTTTTAATGTCAAAGGATTTCAAAAGGAAAAACTTTCTTATTATTTCACTATACGACAAAAAAGTTCATTTCAAAGTTTATAAAAGACCAAATAAGCTCATTCAAACTCATTATTCTCATTTCTTCTATGGTAGAGCTCCTCTCTTACCTCCATTGCACTCCTTAGTGGTCAAGGGTTCGAAACCAAGGCGAGAAATTACTCCAAGGAACAAGTTGTTACGCTTCTGGAGCCCTTTGTTACGCTTCTGGAGCCCTTTGTTACGCTTTTGGAGCCATTGTGTTACGCTTATGTAGTAAGTTTCTATGCTTTTGGAGGCAGTTTTTACGCTTCTGGAACAGTTTCTACGCTTCTGGAAGCAGTTTTTACGCTTCTACTACACGGTGCTACACGGTGTTACGCTTCTGGAAATAGTGAAGAATTAGGGTTTTTTTGCTCCCAAGCCATTCAAACAAACTCAAGGCTTGTGGGCACCTATTCTTGGTGTTCTTACAACACTAAGTTAACTTCCTATACCCTCCAGTGATCAAATTATCAAGTTTACTATTGATTTTCATACTCACTCCAATACTCCATTATATTTTCACCTCTTTATATCATTGAAATATTCCAGTAAAATAAACCCTAACCCTCCCATCTAACACTATGCTAAACCTCCCACATACATCATAATCCCATCTTCCACCATCCATATCCTCCCTAATAGCCATTTACCAAACCCTAATTTCTATCCAATTTTCACAGTGATAAACTAGGAAATTCCTGTGTTTCCCTCATTTGACCACCTTCCTCACATCCATTTCACTTGCTTTCACTCATATCATGGAGCCAACATGCAAGCCTATCTCCTATATTTTTTGTAGAATTTTCCTTGGCTCCAAAAAAATTCATCTAAGCCTCTAAGCCTACCCCATCCCTATACTTTGTTTTTCCCAAATTACACTACACATACCCATCCCATCAACACACTAGGGTTTCATCCTTTCACTAATAGAAAATATGGAGAGTGAGAAGAAAAAATTCAAGCGAGGGTGCCACCTCATATTAGAACCCTTCACCATGCATGAAATCATTTCTTCACCCTTGGCCAAAAGATATTTTTAGAGGATTATATGTTTGAGGTTCTGTGAGAAGCTCATGGAGGAAGGATATCATCTTCAACTTACAAGCTTATTTGCCTCTAACATAAACATGGTAAAGATCATCACTGCAAGTGAAGAGTTTAACCTATCAACAAATCTAATTTCTTCAGCAACAGGTATTCCTAGTCATGGAGAGAAGTGGTTCAAGGGCAAGGACTTAGACCTTGAAGATTACAAACAATTTCTCAAACCTCATGCTAGAGAGGAACCAGAGTACCTCTTCCCTTTCAGACACCTCCGTAAAAAATATGCTCCTTTGATGTAATTATTTCACATGTGAAGGAATATTTTCTAGGCTGTATAGGTACCATATCAGGTTGTTGATGCATTTCACCTCTATCAAATCACTCGATTTTCCACATTACTTGTACAGGAGTTTGATCAAAATGACTTAGAAGGTTCATATCAGAAAACAAGATAATTACCCAAGTATTTTTTACCATGATTTGGTCAAACTCATTGTAGTGCATCTCCTTTCATCCATCAACATGACTTGGGAAACCTTCATGGAAAGAGTAGCATAAGTGCCCACCACTAGACCTCTTGTCATGCATATCACATCATCACCATCACTGTCAGCACAACTAATGGAGGTTGGCTCTTCCAACATGCAAAATTAGATATCAAAAGCTCCTAGGGTCATTGAGTTTACTCATACCTATGATAAGGGAAAGAGACATATATTTGTGCCTGTTAGAGTCGATCTTTACATCCCTCCGTCAGAGATCATTCCTCTTATTGCATTTCATTTTTTTAGGTGTCTCATTCCGCTCATTCATCTGCATTCCGTTAGGGGCATGCCATTGTCTGATGGAAGGGTTTTGTTCTCTCATTTTCCCTCATGCTTGTACCTACTGGGTTGGTCAAAATTTCTCAAAATTCATCAAAGTTCAGTTCATGTCATTTACAGTCATAGATGGTTATTTTGGTCAAAAGAGTCATTTCACTTCTTAGGTCTAGGGTGTGGTCTTCCGTAATGTTAAATAATGCCTGTAGGCCATGAGGATGTTTTCAACAAGTTTTCATTCCAAGGTTTACATCATCAAATATGCTCGAGGATGTTTCTTCTTCAAAACTCTGTTTTGACGAAGAAATTGTCGAATTAGTTGTTTGTGATAAATATGTATTTTAAAGTTTTTTCCGCCATGAAGACTTCAAAGCAAACTCTGGTTTTCCTTTTCCAAAATTCAAATGCCACCATCCCTGCAAAAATCAACCAATTTCATCATTTCAAGATCAGAAAGTCAGTGAGGAAACCAAAAGACAGGAGTTGTATTAAATGTAAAAGTGCCAAAGTCAAAAACATTACAAAATGGGTTTTGAAGAAGCAAAAATTAAAACCATCTCTTTTCAAGATATTTCTCAAAGTTATTTATCCATTTGCATCAAGAGATATTCAGAAAATCCAAGAGAAAAGTCGAGTTTGAAGTTTGTAGGGACGAAACTGTGTTTTAGAAGGGCAGACTGTGTGATTGATTTTAGTGTGGCGCATTGGGATAGAGCGCGGCGCACCCACACAGAGCGGCGCATAGGGCCGAAATACACAGTGTAATTTCTAAAGGGCGCGGCGCATCCATAGAGCGCGGCGCATTGGGCTTGTGCTCCATAGGGTTTGAAAAGAGGTGTGGAAATTTGTTTGTTGCTATACTATTGCTATTTGACCACTATATTCTCCCTTTCCTCACTGTCACACTATCATACCACAATTTTTTCTCCTATTCCCGCTATCCCATATCCCTTATACCTTTTGTTCCCATGTTTTAAATTCTCAAACTCTATCACTGGCCACCACTTCCCTTCATTGATAAAATCCTAATTTCCACAACATTCAAGGGTTGCTTCTTTATCCTTGATTCCACTTAACTCAGGAATGTTTTGCCATTTCATTGACTCTTGTTCCTAAAAAACTACCCCCCATCACTATCACTCATTCCCATTTCACTATCCCAAATCCCCTTATTCCCTATACTTACCCCTTTCTCCACATCACTTATAAATCCCCAAATCCCTAAGTCCCCCAAATAGTGACTGTCCTCACACTTAAACCTCACTTGATATTCCTTTTTCCCATTGTGATATTTCCTTGCAACCTTTCATTACATATGTGGCACATTTGGCATTAAAACATACACAAACTCTTGTTTTCACCATACATATATCAGCACATACTTGTCAAACACCTTGTTTTCAGCACCATGTCAGAGACAGATTCATCATATGAGCAGGGATATGAGCAGGACAGTGATTCAACCGCAGAGCTAAATGTACCGAGGAGGTCTCATAAAAGTGGCAGGCACGTCAGGGAGGAGCCCACTTCTTTGGCTCAATTGCAGGCCTGCCCGCTTGCAATGACATGCTTTCAGCAACACTCATGTTTTCGGTTTTGTGAGCTGATATCTCAGATTCAACACCATCAGGAGTTGGTTCGCTTATTTGTCCTACATTTGCGTGATGGTCATGTAAACCTTGCTGGAGTGAACTTCACCTTGACACTAGAGACTATTTCTGAGGCAACCGGGATACCAAATATTGGTGAGGAGTGGAATAAGAGACATCAGCTGGATAGAGCATATTATGAACCTTACATGAGGCCTGGATATTTGAGGCAGTTGAGTACAGTATTCCCATTCTGGTTTCTGAAGGAGTCCTATGCGCCATTAATGAAACTCATCATTAGATATTTCAGCTATGAGGGTAGATTTTCACGCCTTTATGCATACCATATCAGACTTTTGATGCATTTCACGAGAGTGCGACTGATGAATATTCCATACTTCATGTGCCGAAACATAGAGCAGATGACTACCCTAGTGCAAAAGAAGACTCCAGAGCAGCAACATAACAACATCTATCATTATGCGCTCATCAAAATCATCGTAGTACATCAGCTTGGATTGCAGGGCATCACATGGGATGAGTTCATTTCCCGTGACTTCTTTGCAGCCCCCCAGCCTCCTCCAGAGATTGTTCACGATGCAGGTGAGCCTTCGCATCAGTTTGAGGTTCCTGAGATAGAGCATATCAGTGTTCCAGTGTGTGTTACCTATCAGAGAGGTACCAGAGCTTTATTTTCAGCAGCACGACGAGTACTATCTCCACCAGGGGTGGAAGGGGTCTCGTTACCTTCGACAGCACGACGAGTACTATCTCCACCAGGGGTGGAAGAGGTCTCACCTTCTACATCAGCACAGGTACAGGACAGAGGAAAGAGGCCTATGCATGATGAGGGCCCTTCAGGAGGCCAATACACTGAGTTTACACTCATAGATGTTGATTTGAGCTCTCCTAGCTCAAGGATGAGAGAGACCATCCAGGAACAAAAAGCTGAGATTAACAATTTGACTGAGAAATTGCAGAGAGCTTAGTGGGTTATAGATTACTTGGAGCAGCAGAATAAACAACTGGAGGATCATCACACACTCATGGAGCTGCAGAGAATCCGTGAAGACCGTGAATTGGCTCGAAAGAGACCAGGTGACATGACACCTTTTGAGCGAGAGACTTGCCTTACGAGAGTCAAAATTTATCTGGAGAAGTTGTTGGTGAAGGCCAATAGGGACAAAGACATGCTCAGACATATGAAAAATCACTATTGGGCCCGCACACACGTTTGCAGAGAAAAAATGAAGATCCTAAAGGCAAGGTTGAAAAAAGCATTGAAACGTCGGAAAAGGCCGGATCCACTCCGAATCTTGGCCGAAGCTTCCTTGGCTGAGCATGAGACATGATGGGAGACCTTCACTCCAAATTTCAGCAAATTTGGAGAATATTTTTTTCATTTTGAAAATTTTGGTTGCAACACAGGTTTTTCCGCCCGACGCGTCGCGCCACCCGACGCGCGCTTATGATTGGGACATCTTCTGAAGGAAAACCTTATATTTTTGGGTTTTTTATGATAAATTATGCATGCTCAGGAATGGCTGAGAGATTTCATGAAGTTCTGGGTGGTCTTAAAGGTCAAAAACACTCCAAAAATGGCCTTTCTGCCACTTTTTGCACCAGCAGGAACCAGTCTTGGGAGATTGCAGTTTTGGAGGGGAAACTGACATCCAAATTGAAAAATTCCACTTGGGTTGGATAGAAGACATAAATGGATTTCCAACGAGCTATCATGAGATCAATTTGGACTTCAGGAAGTGCCCCAAAATCAGTCTCAAAGTGGCACGGCGCATTGAGTTTTTGGGCGCGGCGCATAGAGGAATTTTGCCCAATTTTCACTTTTGGATGTAATTTTTAATCTATATTGATGTAATTTGGTAACCATGATGTAAATTTGGCATGTTTTTACTTATTATAGAGGATTCATTCACTAAAAAGTGAAAATTGAGTGAATGGATCAGTTTCCTAGCATATAGAGGCAAGTTGTCTGGCTGCCTAGATTTTAGCTCCATGTTTAGAATTGGTTGAAACAGCTCCTAGAAGGATGATCTCGACCCCTAGAGGCATGGGATGGGGTTAGGATGGTCTATATATTTTGTTTTATGAGAAATTTTCAGGGTTGGATACTTGGGAAAATTTTGGCACCTCATTGTATATTCTTTTCAGATTTTTGGCAAAGGAAAGACCAGAGTTTTGCAGCACTTGTTGGGATCCTTGTGGCTTCTGAGTTTTGATGATGTTTCTCTCCATGTTATTGTAAGTTTAATTAATTTTATATGTATGCCATTTCCCTTCTCTTTGCTTCTGAATTAAACAAATGAGTAACTGAGGTAGAATTCATTAGTTTGTTGGTGCTCTGCCTTAAAATTTTGTTTAGTTTTACATGTTTTTTCGTCGGTTTGAATAGGATACTTGCACTCTCTTGCCCTCTTCAGCTCCTCAGCAGTCTTTTCAATCCATTCAATTGGTCTAAGACATCAAATTCATTGCCTACCCTGCCCCAACTTGAACTCTGCAAGAATTTAGCCTCATCCCCAAGCCCAAAATTGTTTTTCCCTTTTTCCAACAAAAACCCCTAAAATTCAAAATAAAACCCTCCTATTTGTTTATCTAGCCTAATATCAGTTATTTTTTTAGTCATCTCAAGCCCCTGTGAACATTTTTCTTGAGATTGACCCGGAGAGAGCCCTCTCCTGTCCTCGTAGGGCTAGCTACGAGGCTGAGCGTGGTTTGGTGTTGTCCTTCTTCTGCCTTATTTTAGCCTGAGGTGGATTTGGGAACTAACAGTGCCCAAATCTATCAAAAGTGTACTTACATTTGACACTATTGTTGAACAAAGTGAAATGGAGGAGAAACCTCTCATTCATCAAGATGAAACACCTTTGCACCAACATAGTGAACCAACGCCATTGGAGGTTGAGGTAGCAGAGCAGGTTGAGATAAAATCAGCTAAGGATATCATTAGGGATAAGGATGAGGAAATAACAGAGTTGAGGAAGATTTTTTGCATTTCTAATTCTCAAATCACTTTCCTACAACAAGAGAATTTTCAATTGAAGGTGAAGAAGTTGTTACAAAGAAAACCTAAGCCAGACATAGAGGTAGATAAAGGTAAAGGTAAGAAAATCATATATGCTGATCAAATGGAGGACATGGAGACTGAAACACATCCAATAAGGCCAAAGACAAGAGGCATCAAAAGGGCGCTTGAGCAAGAAAGATAGTTAGCTCATCCACCTTAAGAGTTGATCTTTGATGATCTAATAGCTATGAAGATCAATCAAGATAGAGAAATTTGGTTGGAAATGGTAAATAAACATTTGGAGAAGCTCTTGAAGAGAGCGAAGAGAGACAACAACCTCCAAAGACACATGGAAAATCACTATCTCACCAAGAACACAATTTCAAAAATAAGGCTAAAATAGCTGAAGAAAAGGCTAAAAGAAACTCAATTGAAGCTTAGAGAGAAGGATAGCTTAGATTTGTTGGTTGAAGATTCCTTGGTTGTTTATCTCATCACTCACAGGTGTTTCCAAACTAATTTTGAGAATTTTGGTATTTTTTGTGATTTTTGCACAAATATGGAAATTTCCTCCTCACAGAAGCATAGCAGAATTTTGTGATGCTTATTTTAGGGGCATCCAAATGATGATTTATTTATATGGTTGGATTAATTTTGATGATTACATCATAGATTAGGAAACCTCTTTACATGACAGGCTTTAAATTTGGAGAAAATGGAAAAAAGCCACTCATTTTCTATGCTTTTGCCGCTTTTTTGGAGGCCTTGCTACGCTTCTGGAGTAACCTTGGGAGAACGAATTTTTGGAGGCCTTCCCATGGGTCATTTTGAAAAATTAAAGATTTTATAGAAACTAGACACATAGGGCTAGATAAAAATTCTTTCAGAATTGGATTTGGACTCCTAAAAGTGCCTCAAAAATGGCTACACTTGTGCTACGCTTCTGTCAGAAATGTTACACATCTACGTTGGATTCCTTCGGACACTTGTCAAGCTCAGAAAATTTCAGAAATTCGAGGTTTTGTTGTCCTATGAGTTTGAATTAGAGTAATTGAGTTGGTTTTTTCCTATTATCATGAGGGAACATGTAATTTAATGTAAGGGACACACTCCTAGTTCATAGCTGAAATTCAAGGAATGGTTTATAACCTCCCTAGAATCTAGGAAATGACTCATCTTATGTATTTATGATGAATTTTGGATGGGATTTTGACCTAATGAGGTTTCATGGTTCACATTTTCTATAATTGTACTCTATTTATTCTTTTTTTGGGTTGGATAGTCTTATTTTGTAGTGGAGCTATTGTAACAACATTTTGGAATGAAATCAAAGACATATTTGCAGAACTTGTGTTAAGAAACTTGTGGTATGCATTGGAGAATTTGTTCTTCCTATGTATGTTTATCTATTCATGCTAAATGATATATTTTATTCTTTTATATACATCTTTCCATGTGTTTATCTTGTAATTTTATAAGAAGAAATCATGTATGTTCATGCTATGTTTTAGACAAGGTTTACATGATATGTATATTTACTTTGAAATGAATGCATTCACCTCAGTTCTCATTCAGGCCCTCTATCACTTCATCCTATACTCAATTACCAATTAATAATGCTTTCAAACTACCCATCTATCCTCACACATTCTCTACAAATTGACCTTGAAATTCAGACCTAAAACCCCTAGGCCTGCCCTTCTCACTGACCTTTCTATCCAAAACTTAAAACATCAAACAAAAATCCTATTTACTAAGCTTACATACCTAGCCTAAGATCAATAGATATTAAGTCAATCCATAGACTGCAAAGTGACAATGAGAGAGCCATATCTAGTCCTGGTAGAGCTAGCTACCTGACCTAAAGCCTGGTCTGTGGTTATATTCCTTCAATCCCGCTCTCAGCCTTGGGAAGTTGGGGGGAGTGATAACACATTGTTATTCCTCAACATAGTGATATTCTTCCCTATTTGACTTTCCACCAGTGCCTTGAAAGAATGGAACCATTTGAACACTTCATCCTTCCTCTTCAAGAAATAGATCCATGTTTTTCACGAGAAGTCATCCACGAACATTACATAGTATATGTATCCTCCAAATGAAGTTACAGGCAGGGTACTAGATAGGTCAGAATGGACAAATTGAAGAATATACATAGTATTGATTTCATTAGAAGGGAATGGTCCCTTGTATGTCTCCCATCTGCACAACCCTAAAAAAATCCTTCATGATTCATGTTAAACTTGGGCATACCTATGACCATCTTCCTTACCCTAGGTAATTCTTTGTAATGTAAATGGGAAAAACTCACATTGAAGAGAAAGATCACTCGTCAAATCTCCCAAAGGAATTCCACCAATTTTATAGAGACCATCAACCCTAAATACAAGAGTAAAATCATATTTATGGTTTTTTATGCCAAATACGTACATTTCCATCAATAAATTCTACCTTTAATCCTCTATCTTCCATCGCATAAATAAAAAAAAGGTTCTTCTTCAAATCGGGCACATACAATTGGGGTAGGTGGAATTATCTCCAAGTATAGTATTTATATTATTTTTCTTCTCAACCAAATTTGAGAGGGCCCCCTTGTACCCAATGAAATTCCTTGAGGCTCCACTATCAATCAACTAATTATCCAAAGTATTTAGAGGAGAGGTAGTAGATAGAGTATAAATAAGATAAAACTCATCTTTTTTTTCTACAACATTACTTTCACCATACCTGGAATTTCTTGGCCTTTTGGGAGGTCGGCCATTTCCATTTTGAGTAGTCAGAGCATTCCTATTTCCTTTTTTGTTGAACCTATTATTCCTTTGATTTACATTGCCTTTCAAATTGTCGTTGTTGTTTTCATCATCCCTTGGAGGATTCTTCTTGTGAGGAAATTCTCTATCATAGTGGTCAGACCTATTGCAATTGTATCACCATAGTTTTCTTCCTCCTTTGAATCCCTTCTTAGATCCTTAACCATGTCTACTTGGACCAACATCATTATTCCTTTTCGCATGATCAGAGAAGGAAGTAGGTTCATTTCCATTGGAGGATTTATCTCTGTTGGGTGTGCATTATATTATCTCCACGAATAGTCGCACGTGCGAGGGGGGGGGGGTCTCACAGGGGGGGTGATATCCCTTTCCTGTTCATCTCACCGGGTGCAGCGGAGGCAGAAACCAACCCTATCTAGGGGTTTGCAGGGGGTGAGTAGCCCCCTGCATGGGGTTCGGGGCAATACCCTGGGAAAAAAAAAATTGAACCTTATTTTAGGTGGGCGGACCCGCCTATGGTTTTGTGCATGGGTTTTCACATGGTTTTGGGGCATGATGATTTTCTACCCCTGGTATTTTGTAGATCCAGTTAAGGGAACTACAGTTATGTTCTAATCCAGGGTTAATGGATTGGGTTTTATGAATGCTTCGACATGTATATATATATATATATATATATAACACTAAAAGGAATATAATGAAAAATCAAGCTGGTAGTCCCAATTTGGGATCCAAGGGAAAAATATTTGTGATATTTGTTTTATGTTTTATGCTCTCGCTATTATTTTATTTTCTGTTTTTTCGAAATTCATTTGCAGATCATTTTTGTACAAGGTTAAAACCTACATTTGGTATCAGATTTATTTCAGCTTCAAGGGGATGCCTTTTCTGCTGAGGGGTTTTTTGCTTGTGCCTGTGGTAGACCCTATTTAGTGGGAGATCTATGGAATCGATTCTTGCGGTGAAAGAAGATGGCGAGTAGTGGAAAGATAGAGATTGAAATTTAATGGTTAGAGTTTTGATTTGTGGAAGCTCAAGATGGAGGATCTGTTAGTGGATAAATATCATTGGATTGCAGTAGATCCAGGTACTAAACCAATGACAATGTCAGATGAAGGCTGGGCAATGTTGGAGAAGAAGGAAAAGAGCACAATACGGTTGTGTATCTCAGATTCGGTATTGTTGAATGTATCTGGGGAAGCTACAGTGAAGACTTTGTCGGTCAAGTTAGGGACTTTGTACCAATCTACTTCTCCGGTGAATAAATTATTCCTATGGAAAAAGTTGTATAACCTGAGGATGAAGGATGGAGACTCGATGACAGAGCATCTGAACGCCTTCAATACTATGGTAAGTTAGTTGTCATATGTTGATATTAAAATCTTAGATGAAAATAAGTTCATCAGTTTTTTGTGTTCTATACTCGATTCGTGGGATAGTTTGGTTATTGCAATAGGTAGCAATACAACTACCTTGAATTTTGATGAAATTGTCTCAGCCTTGTTGTCAGAGGAAATGAGACGGAGAAATATGGAGGGCCAGAAGGACATGCCTTATATGTACGAGGAAGGTCCCAGAACAGAAAAAAAAAAAAAAAAAAAAAAAAAAAAAAAATTGAGTGGGAGATATAAATCTAGAGGGAGATCTAAATCTCCAGGAAATCCTGTAAAGGTGTGCTAGAAAGGTGGAAAGGAAGGGCACTTAAAAAATCTCTGTAGATCTAAATCTCCTGAGAAAGGAAAGGGACCTGATGATGCTCCTTCTACAGAGAAAAAAACCACCTCAGATGAAGGTGGGGATGTGTGTTTGGCTTCTTCATCAAATACACATGTAGATCATGAGGCATGGTTGATTGACTTAGGTGCATTCTTTCACTTCACTCCCCATAGGGAGTGGTTCTGCAAGTATGAGAAGTATGATGGTGGTGATGTCTTCTTAGGGGATGATAGGAAGGAAAAAATCATTGGACATGGAAAATTCAAGTTGAAGATACAAGATGGAAGGATTAGAACACTTACTGGTGTTCTACATATTCCTGCATTGGCCATAAATATGATTTCTCTAAGCAAGATGGATGATGCAGGTGTAAAAATAGTGCTCAAGAAAGATACCTGCAAGATGGTTCGGGGAGCACTGGTATTAATGTGGGTAGTTCGGGTTTGAACTTTATACAATCTTCAGGGTAGCATTGTTATTGATGGGTGCAATAGTTATGTGGTTCTTGAAAGTGGAGCAGAAAGCCAAGCGGCTCTAGAGAAAATACCATGCTATGACATCAAAGGATTGGACATATTGGAGAGAAGGGTCTTCAGATATTGCATGCTAATCGTATGGTAGAAGATATGTCTAATTTTTCTCTGGATTTCAATTTCTGTGAACATTGTGGATATGGGAAGTAGAATCAGGTGAGTTTTCCTTCTGGTGCTAAGAGGGAGAACAAGATATTAGAGCTTGTGCATAGTGATGTGTTTGGACCTGTGTCGGTTCCATCACTGGGTAAGTCTATGTACTTTGTTTCATTCATAGATGACTTCTCAAGGAATACATGGATACATTTCTTGAGTAAGAAATCTAAATTCTTTGACAGATTTAAAGAATTTAAGACTCTAGTGGAAAACCAGACATAGAAGAAAATAAAGGTGCTAAGGACAGATAATGGTGGAGAGTTCGGCATGAAGGAATTTGAAGAGTTATGTAAGAAGTGTGGTATAGCATGGTAGAAGACTACTCCATACACACCTCATCAAAATGGATTTGAAGAAAGGATGAACATAACGTTGATGGAAAAGGCAAGAAGCATGCTCAGTTGTACCGGGTTAGGATAGGAATTCTGGGCAGAGGCAGTGGAGACTACATGTTACCTGGTTAATAGATCACCTTCATCAGCGTTGGAGGATAAGACTCCACATGAGGTATGGACTGGTAAGAAACCCTCTCTTTCACATATGAGGGTAATTAGACATGATGCATATGTACATGTTCCAAAGGAGAAAAGGACCAATTTGGAAAATAAATCTAAAAGGTGCATATTTATAAGGATGGTTTAAAAGGTTACAAGATTTGGAACCCAGAAACAAGGAAGGTTGTGTACAGTCGAGATGTGGTGTCTAGAGAGGTGAAATATGTTGTTAAAAATGAATTCCTACCAAAGGAACTTAAGAATATATAGTTTGAGCTAAAGGAGGATGGATCTGACTCTACAATAGAACAATATTCAAAAGAGGAAGAGCCACAAACTCTAGCTATGAGAATATCAGTTCGGGAAAGAAGGTAGCTAGAAAGGTACAGTCCATCTTCTTTCTGTTCAAATTTTTCTTTAACTATCACTTATGATGATCCCATAACTATCAGGGAGGCAGTGGATTTAGAGGATGGAAAACTCTGGAAGGAGGCCATGGTTGAATAAATGACATCCTTGCAAAAAAAGAGGCATGGGATCTGGTAGAGTTTTCGGCTGGAAGGATTCAAGCCCATCGGGAGAAAATGTGTGTTTAAGAAGAAGATGAACGTAGAAGGCAAGGTGGAGAAATAAAAGCTCGGTTGGTAGCAAAAGGTTATTCCCAAGTGCCAAGAATTGATTTTGGTGATATTTTTTCTCCTGTTTCCAAGGTTACTTCTATTAGATTAATTTTATCTGTTGCTGCTGCATTTGATTTTGAGGTAGAACAGATGGATGTGAAGACAAAATTTCTTCATGGGGATCTTTATGAGGAGATATACATGAAGCAACCTAAATTATTTGCGGTGAAGCGTAAGAAAGAACTAGTATGCAAGTTAAAAAAGTCTTTATATGGGTTAAAATAGTCACCAAGGATGTGGTATCAGAAATTTGATACCTATATACGGGGACTTGGCTTCACCAGAAGAAAAGAGGATCACTATGTGTATTTTAAATTGGTGACTGTGTTATTTATTTGGTCTTGTATATGGGTGATATGTTGTTGGTTGGAAATGACAAAGAAATTATCCAAAATTTTAATACCCAATTGTTCTACAAATTCAACATGAAGGATCTTAGTGTTGCAAACTATATTTTGGGCATGGAAATTAAGAGAGAACAAGCAAAGAGGAAGCTATGGTTAAACCAGAGGAAGTATGTCGATACAATATTGCAGAGGTTCAATATGCAGGATAGTAAATTGGTGAAGGTTTCTATTCCTGTAGGTGTAAAACCATTTGATGAACAGTGTCCCAAGACACAAGAAGAAGAGGAGGATATGTCTCGTGTTCCATATGCAAGTGCAGTGGGTAACCTTATGTATGCAATGGTTTTTACTAAACCATACATTGCACATGTAGTGGGAGTATTGAACAGGTTCATTTCAAAACCAAGGAGCATTCGACAGTAGTGAAGCGGGTTTTCAGATATTTGAGTGGCACTAGTGATTGTGGTTTTTGCTACCAAAGAAGACCAGGATTCGACAAAATTTTGGACATCTATGGTTTTGTTGATATAGACTGGGCTAGAGATCTAGACCAAAGAATATCTACAAGTGGGTATGTGTTTAGCATATTTTGTGGTGCAATCAGTTGGATGAGTAAAATACATTATGTAGTGTCTCTTTCAACTACAGAGGTAGAATAAATGGCAACCACTCATGCAAGCAAGGAAGTAGTTTGGTTGCAGAGATTGTGTTCAAGTATGGGGTTGGTGCAACGAGCTATAACGATAGACTGTGATAGCCAAAGTGAATTTTTCTTGGCTAAGAACCCTGCTTATCATTCAAATACAAAGCACATTGATGTTCAATATCACTTTGTGAGAGATATGGTTTAGGATAAAAAGGTGTTGCTGGTAAAGGTGGACACTTTAAAGAATGTTGCAAATGCATTGACAAAGTCTGTGAGCACTCATAAGTTCTCTTCGTGTAGAGAAAAAATGGGTGTTGCAGGGCTAGACTAATGACTAAGCTCTCTTGTGGCCCCCTGTGGAAAGAAAACAACAAGTGGGAAAATGTTGGGTGTGTGTTATATTCTTTCCACGAATAGCTGCACGAGGTCCGGGGCAATGCCCCAGGAAAAACAAATGGACCCTATTTTAGGTGGGCGGACCCACCTATGGTTTTGTGCATGGGTTTGCACATTGCTAGCACTATAAATTTTAATAGTCTGACCACCATTATATTACTGTTTTTGAATTTTTTCTTGTTCCCTACCCTATGTCAAAGATCTAATCCTCTTCAAGAAAATCCAAAAAGGGTCTCAAAACTAGAAGGATTTTTAGTTTTATAGGTGGTATTGTGTCATAGATTCATAAAATGTTAAAACCACTGTTTTAAATTAGGTTGGATTCAAAGTTATTGGTCATTTTAGTAATAATAAAATAATAACTTCTCTTTCTAAAATAATAACTACTCTTTTTGAAAAGGCGTCTATTTCTTCAGGAGTTTGGTTTCATTGGCGACACGGAGATAAAAGTAGTTATTTCCATGAAATTACATAAGGAGCTGCAAGGAGCATTATTCAAAGAAAAGATCATTCTCCTTTGAAATCAATTGAAGATCTTCTATATTATGATATATTATTTTTTTTTAAAGGGTAATTATTTCTAAATTATAAAAAATATTATAAGGGAATGATTATATTGTTGATGGAGCTAACCTATAGCTACTCATTATAGCTGAAGTGGAAAATAAGGTACAAAGTATCAATTTATTAATGATGCGGAGGAGTGATATATTTTATTGGGTGACTTGGCGCTCAGATTTGAATCAATTAAAATCATGTAAATTAAACCACACCATGATTAAAGGCGCACAGACTCCAGAGGATTACATTCACCTTTTTTCATGATCGAGTTCTCCAAGAAGGTTACAGGTAATAGTGTTACATTTTCCAGCAAACAGCTTGTCATCTCGAGCAAGAAAGTAGCGTTGCGTGTAGGGTTTTTGTCTCTAGTTTGAATAGTTGTGCATAAAGGTTGAGCTTAGGTGTTAAGCAGGATGGGTAAAGGCGGAAAATTTAACCGCTCTGATCCAGCGAATAACAGATTTTTTGACCACAGAGAAAAGCCCCAATTTCAAGCAGCAGGCTCGTACGGGAAAATGTAGTTGTTGCACTAGAATTTGCTAAAAGTTTTGACGTGGAGAAAGTCAAGATCGGAGGAAAAACCTTCAAAATCACCGAGACTATTATATCCAAGGCTACTCAGACTTCAGCTACTGGAGAATGTTGGTTCAAAAAGAAAATGTTACAAGAAGATGTAAGTTCTTTCCTCAAACCTGAACACGAAAATGTCAATTGGACTCCTTCTGTGCATATTTCTTGTTTTAGGCCAGAATGACAGCATGTCATAACCACTGTGCAACGCTATATAACTTGTGAGGGCATATTCTCTATCGTTCATCAATATCAAGTGAGATTTTTGTCTCACATCTCAGGTGCCAAACCTATGAATTTGCCTTTCTTTCTCTACAAATCTTTGATAAAAATGTCTTTGAAGTTACAGAAGATCCCTAATTATTCCCTACATAACCTCTATCACAGAGGCTTAATCAAGATGTTGGTGGTCTATCACCTTAAGAAAAAGAGAACTACCTCGGATAAATTTCTAACAGATGAAGGATTTGGTAGCATCAATTATAGGAGGAAGGTAGGGAGACCTAAGAAACGAAATGTCCAAGAAGAACAAACTGGCTGAACACCTGTGCCAAATAATTCACAAGCAGCTCAGTCTATTCCATCAATGAGTAGAAAAACTAGAATTTTAGCTAAAAGAGCCATAACTGAATCTTTCACTCCCATACCAATGGTACAACTAGCAGAAAAAGTTTATACAAGAAAAATTTCTAAAGAACCCCAAACTTTAGAATCATTTAGAAGAGAACATTCAATTAGATTCAAGCAAGGGAATAATTTGCCTAATAAAGAGGTTAATTCTACAAGTGAGGAAAACATAGCCTCTTCCTCAAGACATAAAGGCAAAAGGAAATTGATCTTAACAGAAGAAACTTCATAGGAAGTCAGCCCTGAAGTACCAGTTCAACACTCTGTTCTAAAAATTGCAGGAGAGCAAGAAGAAAAAAGTGACACCTCTTCAATAGGAGAACCAACATTAGCTCAATTATTTTATTTTCTTAATACATCCAAGACATCTACCAGAAGAAAGGATAATAAAATCATTCACTCCTATTCATCTTTTGAAGAATACAGTACTAAAGAGGATTTCTTAGAGATAAAGAATGAGGCGGGCTAGTATAGCAGTATCATGCAAAGAAGAAGATAGGTTTCTTATATTCCCATCCCATACCTCAAAAGACCTCACACTAGGCCTAAGAAAAATATAAGATTGAACATAAAACCCATTGCTAATCCTAGGCTGAAAGATGAAATTATAAATGTTGATGAAATCCCAAGAAATGAAGCCAAGAAGACCAAAGCCCAGAAACATAAACATGTAGGAAAAGGAAAAGCTAAAAGACAATCTAAGGCAGAGCCCCTCAAAATCTTTGCTTCTGTGCTTGATTTTATTTAAACATTTAAGGAAAAGTAAAGAATAAGAAGCACACATTTTTATCTTAATCAACAAATGCAACTATTTACAAGGTTTCCAATAATAGCTACCTATTTCTGAAAGGTAGCTATTATTTCCTAATTTTTTGTATAAAGGATGTAGAAGGAGTTTTTGTTCAAATCTCGAAGGATGATACTGAGGAGTAAATACATACATGCAATATCAATAGAAGAAGTTGCTTCCAGTGTCAATTAATCAAGTTCTCTTCCAGATGTTAGATTCAGTTGACAACTTTTGGACCTTTGGGGGAAAGAACCAGATGTCATCTTCAGTTGTTAGTTGCACTTTTTGAGGAAGTGGTTATACCAGAAAAGAGGAGCATTTTTCCAGCAATTTGCCACATCACTCCAGCCACTTTGAAATATATGCCATCATGTTGTTTGTCTTTATTATTTTGCACTATTTTGTATTATGGTTAAGGATAAGCTTCACCTTATGTATAGGAATATGATAACTCCTCCAGAACATATTCACACTTTTTGTGGAAATATCAACATAATATCTCTTGTTCATATATGATGAAACTCAATAGAGAAAAGGTTGTGGTTTTTGAATCTTATACTCATGTGATCAGTGTACTCTTTCAGTTAATGATATTGAAGAACACTTTTGAGGACTTATTACTATCTTGATATGTGTATTGTTGATCCTTCTTATGTGTTTCCATACCTAAATCTCTTCAGTTCCAGTTTGTAGTTTCAATGTTGTTATATGTTTTTATGATCCTCTTGATGTGTTTATGTACCTTATCAATTTTATCAGTCTTACTTAGTAAGATTTCTTTATGAGATGTGCATAATAGATGGTTAAAGAGAATTCCTTATGATAGTGACTTTTAATGATGTTCAATAAGATTATTGTAAGTCTTATGATAGCCTTCTCCTATTGATATATTATTAGACTAGTTCTTGTGTTGTTTTCCATCAAAACAGTGGATTTCTGCCTTGCAGAACCACTGTCCCTTCTTTTATTCCATACTTTCTTCCTGCCATATATTACAAACTTATATTATGCTACCATATCAGCCCTAAATACCCTCATTGGTGTGAAAATGAATTTTTCTGAACCCCTTTTCAATGATTGAGATATTTAACCACCTGCCAATTATATAATTCAAATCATTAAATTGCCCCAGAGCTTAGGGTGTGACTATTCAAGCACTTGAAGCATTCCAAGTGTTGATTCCATCGCTAACATATTTTGGTGCGTCTACTAGGAGACGAAGATTTTGAATTCAATATTATCCCGAAGTTATTGCATGACTGCTTAGTACTAGTTTTTAAAGGTGAATAAAAACTAGTCTCTTTTATTGACTGCAAATTGGTTCACCTAGAGACTCCACAAAGAGGATGAGGGGTTTCAAGACCTCCTACTACAAGAAGAAATCAGAGATCACCTACTGTGACTCCAGTTGCTGACCCAGAAAATATCATAAAATATGCAAAAAGAAAACTGAAATCAGCTAAAGCTACATCTCAGTCAATGAAGAAGGTACATACAAAGTATGTTCCGAAGAAAAAGGTACCCTCATCTACTTTAGAATCAAAATAAGTTTCAGTTTCAAGAGATTCTACTGAAATATTTCAAGTTGAAACTGCTTCCCTAAAAAAAAGGTAGATGATGTTAACCTAGGTTCAGGTGAAAGTATCTTGCAATCATCATTTAGTAAATTAGAGAGAAGTACTATTCCAGTGAAAGAAGAAAAAACAGATGTTTTAAGTGTCAGTGAAGAAAATAAGGAATCATAAGACTTTGTGCTGACAAAAAGGGAATTAGAAAAAGTATTGGAAATTTCACCTTTTATAGGTAGGGTTGTCTTATCTAGAGAAGATTTAAAAACTATTCTAAATTTTCTTCAAACTCATCTTGAATATCAATCCTCTTATACCCCTCAGCACAAGTATTTTCCTTTGTCTCGAAATCCAGTTGTTGGTTCATCTTCTTCTCATCAACTAGAAGGGAATGTTCCTGAAGACTTAACTTTTAATCTATACGAATTTTTAGCTCAGCAAAACAAAGTTGAAGTTACCTCATCCCCTCAGGAGACTACATCTGAATCTGATTCTTCTATAGAAGGTGAAACAAAGACCTCTTATGTTCATCTCTTTGAAAATTCACTATTTTCAATCCCAAATTTTGAAGAACCAGCCCAAGAATTCCAATCTTTTGCTATTCCAAAGCAAATTCAAATTCGAAAAATTGTAATTCCTAGTTCCCAAACAACTACATCAACCAATCATCCATCAATTGTACATTATAAATCCATGGTTCAGTCTGCCCTTACAAGGATGCAGCAGATAGTTGTTGCAAAATATGCACCACTTGCGCTTCTTCAACCTTTGCATCCTCTTCCTTAAGGGGATTATCCAAAATATATGCCAAAATACACAGGAGAGGGAGAAGGAGTTTCTGTTGAGGAAAATTTGGTTGCTTTCTATAGTTATGCTGATAACCAAAACATTGAACATGAAGATGTTTGGTCAATACTCTTTGTTCAGAGCTTGGATGGAGAAGCTCGTAAATGGTTTATTAGTCTGCCACCAAACTCAATAACGGGAATAAATGAATTGGACGAAATATTTGTGAAACAATGGGGTGATATAAAAGATTATTTTACTACCTTACAAAGTTTGGAACTCTAAAAAAGAATATTGATGATTCATTGGAAGATTTTACAAATAGATTTAATAAAATTTATCAAAAAATTCCTGAAGAAATCAAACCTCCTGAAACCACAGCTATGATAACTTTTGTCAATGCCTTAGATTTTGAGTTTGCTTTGTGGTTAAGAGCTGAGAAAGCACAAACATTGATGGCTATGCAAGAGGCTGCAATTGGAATGCAATCTAATATTATGGCCTCAAATAAATTGGAAATGGAAGAGGAGAAAGCAACAAAGGACAAAAAGAAAATGAAAGAAGAAAAACCTTCTTCCTCCAAAACTTTCACAGCAGAAGAAAATATTGATCAAATGTCAAATTTGATTAAAGAACTTGCTTCTAAGATGACGAAACTGGAGTTAGAGAAAAAACCTGCTGCTAAAGCCAATCAAAATGAAGCCAATAGAAATCAGTTTCCCTTTAGAAAAAAAATTTAGCCTCAATAAATCTTACAGCGCCCAAGGAGGAATGTTGATGATAAAAATGTTCAGCCTCCACTGAATAATTTTGTTGAATAAGAGAAGCAAGAACATGAGGAAGAAACTGAAGACATAAATCTTGTAGGAGAAACATCACAGTCAACTTGTTTGACTATGCAAGAATATGAAGATCATTCAAGGATAAATATATTTTCAGATGATGAGAATGCTCAAATTCATGTACAAAATGAGAAAAAACAACAAGAAGCTCAAACAAGAAATTATCCTCTGAGGTCGAAAGGTTATGTCCAACGACCTCAAAAAAAATCAGATTCTGACAAACAAGATGCTAAACAAAAGGCAAAAGTCAATGATGTCCCTCCACCTCCTAATCCTGCCCCAATCATCAAAATTTCTACAGAAAATAAAGAATTGATTCCTCTTTTTTCCAGTTTCAAGTCAGAGCTGAATAAAATCAAGATCCTAGTTCCACTTCTTGAATCGTTGAAAAATCCAGCATAAAAAGAGTCATTTAAAATTTTGTTACAACCACCTCTCACTCTTGATTCAGTCAATCTTGAAGATGAACATCCTACGATCTACTTAGGCAGCCATGTCCAAGACCAAAATCACGATAATTCACCACGTTTCTATCTTTCACTCAATATACATGACAAATTGTTTCATAATTGTTTATTAGATTATGGGGCATCTCACAATCTAATACCAAATAAAGTGATGGATGAATTAGGATTATAAATCACTAATCAATACCATGACCTATACACTTTTGATTTTAAAAGAGTCAAGTGTTTAGGAGTGATTAAAGACTTGGTTGTTTCTCTTACCCAGCTTCCTATGAAAATTTTAGTGATGGACATAGTAGTTATTGACATACCTTCTAGATTTGGGATGTTTATTTCCAGATCCTGGTCCAAAAATTGGGAGGCACTCTTCAAATGGATATGTCATATGCCACAATCCCAATGTTTTGAGGAGAATTCAGGAGATAGTATAGGGAAACCCAAATGGCCTATATCATAAGTGATCATCACAATCCCTCAAATCATACTATATATGCAGAGGAGAAGGAATTAGGGTCATCCATATTACACCTTGTTGCTGATGACAACAATTCCCAGCCTGAAATCAATGAAAAATAGCATTTGCAAGATACAAATAAGCAGCATTTAGAAGGAGGAAAGATCTGGAAATTATACTTTCATGGAGCCTCATCAAGAGAAGGATCAGGAGATGGTGTAGTTCTCATTTCTCCCACTCAGCAAATGTTAACTTTATCATATAAACTGCAATTTGCTACAACTAATAACACTGCTGAATACGAGGTGATTTTTTTGGGTATGAAGGCAGCAAAATATTTGGGAGCTGAACAGATAATTTCTTTTGTTGATTCAAAATTGGTAATAAGGCAGGTGGAAAATAACTATCAAGTGAAAATTTTCAAATTGAAGAATTATAGAAATGAAGTGTGGGATCTGATTGAGAATTATTTTTCAGCATTCAATTTAAAAATTTTCACTAGAGAGGAAAATCAAATGGCAGATTCACTATTTATAGCTGCTAGTAATTTTAAAGTTCCTCTTAATGTCAAGGCAACATATGATGTTCAAATAAAAAACAGAGCTTCCATTCCTGACAATATCAAAAACTGGCAAGTATTTGAAGATGACAAAGAAATTCAAAATTTTTTGGAATGTGTAGAAGAGTTTGTTGTAGAAATTATATGCACTAAGCATGCATATGTCCTAGATTCACCTTATCTCACACTATTTAACTTCATGCAAAATACTGAATCATTCCACTTGTTAATATTTTGCGGAAAATTAATTGCACACACATGTAAAGCATAAATAAAAATAATCGCACATAACACAGTTGTTTTTAACCGGGAAAGTCTGAAGCTGAAAACCCCAACTATATATTATGTATCATGGAATCATATGACAATCCTCATACAAAGCTTATCAAGCTCTCAGTACATTACAATCGTCATACACTAATCAGGAACAATCTTGCAAATCCATGCACCGATCTTTGCCTCCTGCTAGCCTGCCTCCACTGCGCAATCCCTGCTGAAGAATAACTCTGAATGAATTCGAATTACTCTTGCCTTGAATGCGCAATATTCATTGGCAACTCCAATGTGTGTGTGATGCAACAAATGCATCACTATAGTCACAACAGATAGTCCATATTTCCCTTTCACCTGCCTCTCCACTGGGTCTTCACTGAAACTGCCAGCACTGTAGTTAACTACTGTATTGTTCAGTTGATTAATGAGTTATTATTGTGAATTGATTAACTAATTAATTCACTCCACTCTCACTAGTGTATCAATCAGTTAGAATAGATACAACTAGCTCAACTGAGTCTAACTGTGTTAAACTGAATACAACTCCATAACTACTTCTTCCAACTGTGTCATAACTCTGCCACTTGAGTTCTAACTGAGTCCTCCATGCATTAGCTCTAGTAAACCCTTGGGAATTGTGTAATTCCCTCATTCCACTGATATGCCACATCTGTGCACTGAAACAAAGTGCTCCAAGAGAATAAGTTTCTTTTTAGTGTCTGATTATTATTAAGAGCTAATAATAATCGACATGCATCTATTTTTAGATCAACGATCTATAAATAGACTTCTCCCAATATTCTAAAAATAGAATTTCATCTATTTTTCCAACTTGATCAACCATCCACAAATAGCATCCTGCAACTTCTGAAATATGATCACGATGTCTAAAAATAGACATAGTCTAAAAATAGACTTGCGCCAAAAATAACCTGCAGGACCACTTAGTGAAGGCGACTCTTTTCACTAAGCTCATCATCTTGTTGAATCTCAACACTCCCTCTCAACAAAATAGGGATTATTATTCACCCCGATCCTGCCTCTATGGTATTCGAATTTTCTCCTGGTGAGCACCTTTGTCAGAATATCTGCATCCTGATCCTCCATAGGAATGTACTGAAGCAACATGATCTTCCCCTACACACAATATTTGATATGATGATACCAGATATCAATATGTTTAGATCTATCATGAAACACAGGATTAACCGAGAGTTTAATGCAACTTTGATTATCACAATGTGTTACTGTGGGATCTAAATGTGAACCGAACAAACCGACCAGAATCTTCCTCATCTAGATAGCCTCACATGCAGCTTGAATTGCTACCATGTATTCCGCTTCCGCTGAACTGAGTGCCACGGATCTTTGTTTCCTACTATACCAAGAAAATATCGTAGATCTGATACTGAAAATCCCTCGTAATGTGCTCTTTCTGTCTATTGGGCTTCCTGCCCAATCTGAATCCGTGAAGCCATGCAACTTCACCTCATCCGTCTATCTGTACCATAAACCATACTAAGATGTGCCCCTGATATATCTCAGGACATGCTTTCCTGCCTTCCAAAAGAGCTTGGTAGGCTTAACCATCGCTTGTGAAAGCTGGTTCACCGCATAGCGTATGTCCGGTCTTGTATTGACTAAATACATGAGCGAACCCACCAAATGTCGATAAACAGTGGCATCCACTATCTTTGCCAATGTAGCATCCTCTTTCTTCCAATTTCCTGGAAGAGGAGTGTCGATAGGCTTGCATCCTTGCATGTGAAACTACCCATGGCATCTACCCATGTGGGCTCCTGCACTGCTTCTTCAAAAGAAGATGGCTCTTTCACGATACAGTTGCTCATAAGAGCCATGTATCCAGTAAATCGGTCAGGTGACTGTCTCTATCTGCACTGTGATGTAGGGACTCCTACATTCTGTGCCGCATCAAGCTTCAGTCTCTCAGCTTCTGTGGTACGCTTTCTTCCTTGTCTGATGTTTGGTTCTGCATGAGTGGACTCCTCCACTCCATGAATCTCCTCCTGTGGCTGATCCACATCCAGAGGCTCATCTTTGGGAACAAGAAGTTCCTCCTCCGCATGCAAGTGTAGCTCCCTCTCAAGCAACAAATTCATGGCTTTCACCTCATTGAATTTTATATCCCGTCGCACAACAGTCATCCGACTGTCTGGAAAATACACACGATAGTTATGGGGTGTTTCTGTGTACCCCAAAAATATCCCAACTTCTGCAGTCGGCTCTAGCTTCTTCCTGGCGTCCTTCGTCACATGAATGTAAGAAGGTGAGCCAAAAATATTCAAATGAGAAATATCAGGCTTCTTACCAGTAAAATCTTCTTCGGGTGTACTCATGCCAAGTACTCTATGAGGACAACGGTTTTGCACATAAACCGTAGTGTTGCATGCTTTCACCCACAAGTGCATCGATAGGCCCTGGTCATGCAACATCACTTGTGCAACACCCACGATCGTTCTGTTCTTCCTCTCTGCGACCTCATTCTGTTGTGGGTTATGAGGCACTATGAGTTCTCTTCGAATTCCTTCTTTGCTATAGAAGTATTTGAATTCACCTGAGATGTATTTACCACCATTATCGCTCCGTAGAGCTTTCACTTGCTTCCCTGACTCCTTCTCCACCAATGCCTTGAACTTACAGAAATTTGAGAACGTTTCGTTCTTCTTCTGCATGAAGAAGATCCAACATCTATGAGAATAGTCATCAACAAATATAACATAATACATGTGTTTTGCTGTTGAAGCAACTGAGAAAGGTCCACACACGTCTGTGTGAATTCTCTCCAGAATCACCGAAGCACGGTTCTCCTTCTCATGAAAGGTGGTCTTCACAAACTTACCCACAGTACATCCCTTGCACTAATTTGACTGTGCAAGCGTACCCTTGGGAAGTCTAGTAGAAATTTGCTGAAAAATATTCAAAGCGCCATGGTGAAGATGGCCCAATCTCCTGTGCCATAATTCGCCCTCATCCAGACTCACCACTTCTTCTACTTTGCTCACCATTGCAGCGCAGCCATATACCTCCAGCTTGTAGAGATTCTTAATTTGAACCCCTATCTTCTTGGTTTAACTCGTTGTTTTATGTCGAAGGAAGGCTTTTCCCTCACTAAAAACAACATCATAACCTCTGTCTTCCAGCATTGAGACCAAGCCCAAGTTCTTCTTCATACCTGGAACATGCATAACATTCTTAAAAAAGAATTGATTTCCAGAATCCCTCTCAAATTTAATGGTCCCAGTCACCCATCTCTATATGCATCTAGAGGTCCTTCTCCTTCAAGTCACTAAAAACTCTTTGTCTCCCGTCATATGGAAAGATGCACCACTATCAATATACCACACCGATCCCATACAACTTGAAACCAAGCATGCAATCAAAGAGAAATCAAGTTCAAATTGTGAGGCTAAGGCCTCTCCAGCTGCAAATCCAACATCCTTCTTGTTCTTTTTCTTTTGTGGACAGTTAGTGGCGAAATGTCCATGTTCGTGACTGTGAAAACACTTCACCTTGGACAAATCCTGCTTCTTGCCTTTAACATTGGATTTTGAAGGATGTTTCTTCCCCTTCCCTTTCCTTTCTTTGGCAGCCAAAGCACAATTCTCTTCATCTTCATTCTTCGATGAAGATCCATCCCTGGTACCCCGCCTTATCTCCTCCTGCGCAAGATCCAACCAAAGTCGCTTCCATCCCGGCAGTTTCTCTCGTCCATTGACAGAGTCTTCGTAGCTATGCCAACTCTTCGGAAGCCCAAGGAGAGCCAAGTTCACCAAGTCTTCATCATCAACAATAACCCCCACACTTCCCAGTTCATCCTTGCAGTGGACAAACTTCATGAGGTATTTTTGAATACTGTCGCCTTTCTCCATTTTTATTTTCCTGAGCTTGTCTTTAAGTGCCAACTTCCTTTGGTCACTTATGCTTTGGAACAATTCTGTCAAAGCCTTCCACATTAAGAATGGAGTGGCTTTCCTGTGAAGGCTGGACACAATATGGTCCTTCACACCTTCCAACATAATCCTTCTCGTCTTTGCTGCCTTCTTTTGCCATGCGTCAAGTAATGCAGCATCACTAGATCCCGACTTAGGAACATCGCTATTGATGAACTCCTTCAGTCCATTATCCTCCAACACTACCTCCATCCTATCCTTCCAGGATATGTAATTTGAGCTCCCATCAAGGGCATACTCCAATCGCAACCCATTGAAAGCCATTTCAGTGTATACTCAACTTCTACACCAAGAATCTTCTGTAGCAAATTCGAATTGTCCACTAGCACAAACTCACTTTACAATTGCAATATTCAATAAAAAATGCTTCTATACCATGTAGAAATTATGTGCACTAAGCATGCATATGTCCTAGATTCATCTGATCTCACACTATTTAACTTCATGAAAAATACCGAATCATTCCACTTGTTAATCTTTTGCGGAAAATTAATTGCACACACATGTAAAGCATAAATAAAAATAATCGCACATAACACAATTTTTTTTTAACCGGGAAAGCCTGAAGTTGAAAATCCCAAATATATATTATGTATCATGGAATCATATGACAATCCTCATACAAATATTATCAAGCTCTTAGTACAATACAATCGTCATACACTAATCAGGAACAATCTTGTAAATCCATGCACCGATCTTTGCCTCCAACTAGCCTGCCTCCACTGCATAATCCCTGCTGAAGAATAGCTCTGAATGAATCCGAATTACTCTTGCCTTGACTACAAAATCCTCATTGGCAACTCCAATGTGTGTATGATGCAATCAATGCATCACTATAGTCACAACAGATAGTCCATCTTTCCCTTTCACCTACCTCTCCACTAGGTCTCCACTGAAACTGCCATGCACTGTAGTTAACTGCTGTATTGTTTAGTTGATTAATGAGTTATTATTTGTGAATTAATTAACTAATTAATTCACTCCACTCTCACTAGTGTATCAATCAGTTAGACTAGATACAACTATCTCAACTGAGTCTAATTGAGTTAAACTGAATATAACTCCATAACTACTTCTTCCAACTGTGTCATAACTCTGCCACTTGAGTTCTAAATGAGTCCTTCATGCATTAGCTCCAGTAAACCCTTGGGAATTGCGTAATTCCCTCAGTCCACTGATGTGCCACATCTGTGCACTGAAACAAAGTGCTCCAAGAGAATAAGTTGTTGTTTAGTGTCTGATTATTATTAAGAGCTAATAATAATCGACATGCATCTATTTTTAGATCAGCGATCTATATAAAGAATTCGCCCAATATTCTAAAAATAGAATTTCATCTATTTTTCCAACTTGATCAACAATCAACAAATAGCATCCTGCAACTTCTGAAATATGATCACATGTCTAAAAATAGACATAGCCTAAAAATAGACTTGCGCCAAAAATAGCCTGCGGGCCCACTTAGTGAAGGCGACTCTTTTCACTAAGCTCATCATCTTGTTGAATCTCAACATTTGCAGACATCCAAATTGATAACGAGAAGGAAATTGTTGAAAATAAAAACAGTAAGTCATTCAAAAAGACCATGGATGGGAAAGACATTATTGATTCGAAAATTAACTACATTCCTAAAGGTCTAGTTCCTTTAGAGAGGTTGTTTGACAACAATGATGCCTTTTAAGCCTAAAATTAAAGTAGATGGAGAGAGTACAATTGAATTCAATATCGGTACAAAATATCAACCTAAATTAGTTAAATTTTCTACTCAAGAAACTAGAACTAAATATGTCAAGTTGCTGAAACAATATGCAAATATTTTTGCATGGTCCTACAGTGATTTGAAGACCTATGATATAGGTATAATGGAATATAAAATTCCTATGAAAGCAGAAGCAAAGCCTGTAGCACAAAAGATAACGCATATCAATCCCGTGTTTATCCCTATTATTGAAAAAGAGATCGGGAAATTATGGGAAGAAAAAATAATTCCGCGTTTAAGATTTTCCAATTAGGTAGCTAATATAGTCCTGGTTCGAAAGAAGAATGGTGAAATTGGAATTTGTGTTTATTTTCACAATTTTAACTTGTGTTCATTGAAGGATAACTATCCATTACCCAAAATGGATTATATTTTGCAGAAAGTTGTAGGATATAAGAGGTTGTCAATGATAGATGGCTTTTTAGGGTGTAGTCAAATCTCAGTCGATAAACACGATAGAGAGAAGACAACATTTACCACACCCTGGGGAACATTCATGTACAAAAAGATGCCATTTATTCTAATGAATGCACGTGAAACATTTCAACAGAAAATGGATGTTTCCTTTGCAGGATAAAAAGACAAATTTGTAGTCATTTAGTTTGTTGACATTACAATATTTTCAAAATCTGATGAAGATCATTTGAAGCATTTGAAACAAGTTTTTGACAAATGCAGAAAATTTGGTTTGTCCTTGAACCCAAAGAAGTCATGCTTTTATGTTTAAGAAGGAAAATTATTGGGGCACATTGTGACAAAAAGTGGTATTTGTATTGCTCCAGGGAGAGTTGAGGCTACTCAGAAGATTGGTTTACCAAGGAATAAAAAATAATTACATTAATTTTTGGGGAAAATTAATTTTCTGAGGTGTTTTATCCCAAATTTTGCAGAGCTAATCAAACACATAAATGTCTTGCTGAAGAAAGATGTAGAATTCAAGTGGCGAGATGAAGCAAAAAATTCTTTTTTAGCAATCAAATTTGCCTTGATTGAAGCTCTAGTTTTAATCAGCCCTAATTTTGAAAAATATTTTTTGATTTTTTCATATGCTTCTGAAGAAAAAATTACAAATTTTTTTTTTACAAAAGAAAAAGGAAGGCTTAGAACAACCTATTTCCTTTTTCAATCATGCTTTAAGAGATGTTGAGTTAAAGTACAACTTGATTGAAAAACAAGCATATGCACTAGTTAAGGCTTTAAAGTCTTTTCGAGTTTATGTGTTACATTAAAAAATTATTGCTTTTGTACCAAATATTACTGTCAAAGATGTATTGCTGTAGCCAGAAATAGATGGCAGGAGGGGAAGATGGTTAACCAAGATTCTGGAATTTGATATTAAGATAAGACCTACTAAATTGATAAAAGGACAAGGCTTAGCTCGCTTGATGGCTGAATCAAATTGCAAAGATTTAGATCTGAACATGGAGGTAGCTGAAGAAAAAGATGGAGAAGGTATATCTAATTATCCTAAAATCTTTCATTCAAATTGGTATAAGGATATAGTTTAGTTTTTGTTAAACTTCAGCTGTTCCCCAGAAATGGACAAGTAAAAAAGAAGGGCTTTTAAATTGAAAGTTGTTAAGTATTGCATATTAGAAAATAATCTCTACTGGAAAGATCATGTGGGAGGCTGAGACACAAAAAATTATGTTAGAGATACATGTAGGGGTGTGTGGTGGACATTTGTATTGGAAAGCTACTACAAACAAAATTTTAAGAGCTAGCTATTATTGGCCAACTCTTTTCTATGATGTTTTTGCCAAAGTCCAGACTTGTTTTGAATGTAAAAAGTTTGATGGTAAGCATAAGCTACTTCCATTACCTCTTATTCCTATATCATCAGATGTTCCTTTCCAGCAGTGGGGGTTAGACTTCATCGACGAGATTCATTCTCCTTCACCAGGACAACATAGATGGATTCTTACAACTACAGACTATTTTATAAAGTGGATTGAAGTTGTTCGAACCAGGAATGCCACTAACACAGTAATAATCAAATTTATGTTGGAAAATATTATGTATAGATTTTGTTTTCCTCAGAAATTGGTTACTGACAATGCAATGGATTTTAAATCTACTGAGATGTATAGTTTTGGTCAGAAATATGGTATTTATTTGAGTCATTCTACACCTTAGTACCCTCAAGGTAATGGGTTAGCAGAGTCATCCAATAAAAGCTTGGTGAGAATCATTAAGAAGATGTTGCCTGAAAATAAGATAAATTGGGACACTCAGCTATTTAATGCTCTTTGGGTAGATAGGGTAAGTAGCAAAAGATCAATTGGAATATCTCCCTTTCAACTTGTTTATGGTACTGATGCTGTAATGCCATTACAATTAACCATTCCTGTTATGAATTTTCTGCAAGATGAAATTTATGATGCAAATCAAATTCAAAGGAGAATGTTGCAGCTGATAGAAGCTCATCAAATTCGAGAATCACTGATGGAAAAAGTACAAAAATAGCATACCAAAGTCAATTATGTTTTTGACAAAAGAGAAAATCAACAATTATTCCAGGAAAATGATTTGGTGTTGTGCTGGAATGTCAGAAGGGAAGACCATGGAAATCATGGTAAGTTCAATAATTTATGGTTTGAGCCATTCTGAATTTCTCAAGTTTTGGAAAACAACACATTCCCTCTCAAGCATCTAGATGATGATCAGCTGAATAGAGGTCCAGTTAATAGACATTTTCTTAAAAAGTTCCATGTTTGATAAGTTAGTTAGTCATTCCATTGTAAATATTCGGAGTGATGTGTCAATAAAACTCCATGCCCAATGGTACTTGTGTCTGTAAATATAGTCAGTCTTGAGTCCAGTCAATGAAAGGTCAGTTATATTCATAAGTTCTTAAAGTTTTCTAAGTCCTGAAAGTTTTAATGCACCAATTCTACAGTCCTTGAAGCCTCACAGGGAGGAATTCATCCCAAATAGGAGCCACTGTTATAACTATAAATTTTAATAGTCTGACCACCATTATATTACTGTTTTTGAATTTTTTCTTGTTCCCTAGCCTATGTCAAAGTTCTAATAATCTTCAATAAAATTCAAAAAGAGTCTCAAAACCAAAAATATTTTCAGTTTTATAGGTGGTATTTTGTCATAGATTCATAAAATGTTAAAACAATTGTTTTAACTTAGGTTGGAGTCAAAGTTATTGGTCATTTTAGTAATAATAAAATAATAGCTACTTTTCTGAAATAATAGCTACTCTTTCTGAAAAGGCAACTATTTCTTCAGGAGTTTGGCTTCATTGGTGACATAGAGATGAAAGTATTTATTTCCACGAAATTGCATAAGGAGCTGCAAGGAGCATTATTCAGAGAAAAGATCATTATCCTTTGAAATCAATTGAAGATCTTCTATATTATGAGATATTATTCTTTTTAAAAGGGTAATTATTTCTAAATTAGAAGAAATATTATAAGGGAATGATTATATTTTTTATGGAGCTAACCTATAGCTACTTATTATATCTGAAGCGAAAAATGAGGTACAAAGTATCAATTTATTAATGATGTGGAGGAGTGATATATTTTATGGGGTGACTTGGCTCTCATATTTGATCATTTCAAATTGTATCAATTAAACCACACCATGATTAAAGGCATGTAGACTCTGAAGGATTACATTCACTATTTTTCATGACCGATTTATCCAAGAAGGTTACAACTAATAGTGTTACATTTTCCAGCAAATAGCTTGTCATCTCAAGCAAGAAAGTAGGGCCGTGTGTAGGGTTTCTGTCTCTAATGTGAAGAACTGTGCATAAAGGTTGAGCTTAGGTGTTAAGAAAGATGGATAAAGGAAGAAAAGTTAACCGCTCTGAGCCAGTGAATACCTGATTTTTCGACTACATAGAAAAGCCCCAATTTCAAGCAGCAGGATGGTACAGGTTTCTAAAGAAATTTTGAGTGGAAAATGTAGCTATTGTAGAGGCATTTGCTGAAAGTTTTGTCGGGGAGAAAGTTAAGCTCGGAAGAAAAACCTTCAAAATCACTGAGACCATTAAAGCCAGGGCTACTCAAACATCAGCTACTGAAGAACGCTGGTTCAAAAAGAAAATGTTGCATGCAGATGTAAGTTATTTCCTCAAACCTGAACACAAAAATGTTAATTGGACTCCTCCTATGCATATTTCCTGTTTTAGGCCAGAATGGGAGAATGTCTTAACCACTGTGCAATGCCATATAACTTGTGAGGGCAGATTCTCTACTGTTCATCAATATCAAGTGATATTTCTGTCTCACATCTCAGGTGCCAAACCTATGAATTTTCCTTTCGTTCTCTACAAATCCTTGTTAAAAATGTCTTTGAAGTTACAAAAGATCCATAATTATTCCTTGCATAACCTCTATCATAGAGGCTTAATCAAGATGTTGGTGGTCTATCACCTTAAGGAAAAGAGAACTACATTGGAAAAATTTCTAATAGATGAAGGATTGGTAGCATCAATTATAGGAGGAGGGTAGGGAGACTTAAGAAACAAAATGTCCAAGAAGAAAAAAATGGCTCAACACCTGTGCTAAATAATTCACAAGCAGCTCAGTATATTCCATACCAACTGAAGGTATATCAAGATGTTGGTGGTCTATCAACAAATTCACAAGCAGGAAATTGATCTTAGCAGAAGAAACTTCAGAGGAAGTCAACCCTGAAGTGACAGTTCAACACTTAATTCCAAATATTGCAAGAGAGTAAGAAGAAAACAATGACACCCATTCAATAGAAGGACCAACACTAGCTCAATTATTTTCTTCTCTTAAGACATCCAAGACATCTACCAGAAGAAAGGAAAAGAACATCATTCACTCATATTCATCTTTCGAAGAAGCGGTATTGAAGAGGATTTCTTAGAGATAGAGTATGAGGTAGGCTAGTCTAGCAGTATCATGCAGAGAAGAAGAGAGGTCTCTTATATTCCTAACCCATACCTCAAAAGACCTCACAAGAGGCCTAAAAACAAGCTAAGACTGAACAACAAACTCATTGCTAATCCTAGGCTGAAAGATGAAATTATAAATGTTGATGAAAGCCCAAGAAATGAAGCTAAGAAGACCAGAGCCTAGAAACAGAAACATGAAGGAAAAGGAAAATATAGAAGACTCTCTAAGGTAGAGTCCCTCAAAATATTTGCTTCTGTGCTTGATTTTATTTAAGCATTTAAGGAAAATCAAAGAAGAAGAAGCAAACATTTTTAGATTAATCAACAAATGGAACTATTTATAGGGTTTCCAATAATAGCTACCTGTTTCTGAAAGGTAGCTATTATTTCCTAAATTTTTGTATAAAGAACGTGGAGGGAGTTTTTGTTCAAATCTAGAAGGATGATACCGAGGGGTAATTACATACATGCAATATCAATAGAGGAAGTTTCTGCCAAGTGTCAATTAATCAAGTTCTCTTCCAGATGTTAGATTCAATTGACAATTTTTACACTTTTGGGGGAAAGATCCAGATGTCATCTCCAACTATTAGTTTCACTTTTTGAGGAAGTGGTTATACCAGAAAACATGAACAATTTTCCACATCACTCCATCCATGTTGTTTGTATTTATTATGTTGCACTACTTTTTATTATGGTTAAGGATAAGCTTCACCTTATGTATAGGAATATGATAACTCCTCCAGAACAGATTCACATTATTTGTGGAAATATTAGCATAATATCTCTTGTATATATATGATGAAACTAAATAGAGAAAAGGTTGGTGGCTTGTGAATCTTATACTCATGTGATCAATGTACTCTTTCAGTTAATGATATTGAAGAACACTTTTGAGGACTTATTACTATCTTGATATGTGTATTGTTGATCCTTCTTATGTGTTTCCATACCTAAATCTCTTTAGTTCCTGTTTGTAGTTTCAATGTTTTTATATGTTTTTATGAGCCTCTTGATGTGTTTATGTACCTTATCAATTTTTATCAGTATTAATTAGTAAGCTTTCTTGATGAGATGTGAATAATATCTAGTTAAAGAGCATTCCTTATGACAATGACTTTTAATGGTGTTCAATAAGATTATTATAAGTCTTATGATAGCCTTCTCTTATTGATATATTATCAGACTAGTTCTTATGTTGTGTTTCATCATAGAAATGGATTTATGCCTTGCAGACCCACTGTCCCTTCTGTTATTCCATACTTTCTTCCTGCCATAGATTACAAACTTATCTTATGCTACCATATCAGGCCTAAATCCCCTCATTGGTGTGAAAGTGAATTTGTTTGAAACCCTTTTAGTGATTGAGAGCTTTAACCACCTACTAATTATATAATTCAAATAATTAAATTTCCCTAGAGCTTAGGATGTTACTGGGCAAGAACTTGAAGCAGTCCAAGTGTTGATTCCATCGCTAACAACTTGCATGATATGAGTACGTACCTATTAGGTTTCATGAAGAAATGATCTTGTTTTGAGACAGTCGTACTAACACACATGTGTTGATATAGTTGATATGTACTTAGGTGATAGTTGTATTATGATATTGACTATTAGTTGATTATGACATGGTTGTTAGTCTTCATAGAGGTTAATTTTAGTTAATAGATATGATGTATTGATATTTTGAACATGTGATTGACATGTGTGAACAGTTTCAAGGCAACATGCTTGGTATTAGCATGACACGGTAATAGTTTATGTGTTTATATAACTAACAGAAGGGTGATATGACAGTACATAGTAGGAATTGATTTCAACAAGGTAAATGGTAAAAGAAAGGAATTGGGTAAGAATTCCTTTGGCTATGTTTGGAAACCCTAATTCCAAAAGAATGAGTGCTTTGCATACAAGAAGTATTCTTAACCTTGATTTTGTCTGACATTATGTAGATATGTGCTATAGTCATGAACATGTATTAGATAGGTATATCGGTTGGTTTCAAGTTATGGTTTGATTTGTAAAGGGATTGGAGTCCCTTGAGAGATGATATATGTGTGTGTTCAGTTGCAAGGTAGCGTGTTTGACACAACGAGGTAAGATAATTGGTATATTGTTATATTTATTTATATGCTGACAATTATGTGTTTATGGAAGTATGATGGAGGGGATTGTATGGAAATAGATTGCCATGAAATATTGAAGAAGGCTCAGGTTGAGCTTTCCCTTGGAAGCTTTGGGAACCCATGGGGAATTGAGTCATATTTTTTTTTTCCAGTCTTGTGCTTTTGGTATTTTATGATTTGTTTACGCTTGATTTTTAGTTTTGTTTATGTCTGGTGCAAGGCCTTGCCACTTTGTTGTGGTGCTGTATTTATTTTGGTTTTTCATGGTCTTCCTCTTGTTTTTTATTGTTCTTGCATTTAATGATTTGAGTGACTTGGGAATTGGTTCAGGAAAGAGGAAATTTAATGGATCTTGTGGAGATTTGTGTGGATAGGTAACGTATGACACAGGTAAAGCTTGATGCATGAGTAAGTGCAATTGAAGGTAAGACTATGAAAATCGGTTGGACTGGTTGGGTCCATTGTGGTAAATGGACAGTGGCTGTACAAAATTGAGAAAGGTAACTAAAAAGGTAAAGTAAATGGATTTGATGCGTAATATTCCTTGGATATATTGGGAAATTTTGTTCTCGATGTTGTGAATGGTGTGCACAGATAAAGGAAGTTCTTTTAACCTTGACCTTATGCTATCTGGTAATTATGTTGTGAACATGATTATGCTGATATTTATATATGTATACATGTATGTATGTATGTATGTATGTATGTATGTATGTCGTGTATGACATGGTTGTCATGGATCATGATTTTTTTATGCTAATGATTATATATGTATGTATCTATGTATCCATGTCACATTATGACAGGGTTTTCAAGGATCATTCTTGTGGAGGAATGATTTTGTATGCAGGTGAATGGCATGAAGTGGTTCTTGGTCGTATGAGGAATCAATTGGGAAGAGTAGCCCTAACAAACCTATAAGGTCAATATCATGTGGATATGAATTGATATTATATGCTTGTACTATGCCTATTTTTATGTTATGGACAAGTAATGCTGAGGGGTACATTAGTGGAATGAACCTGGCATGATCTGCGACATGCTATGATAAGAATGGGTGTAAGAAAGACACTATAAGTAAGGTTGCTCGTGGGGTCCGAGTGTGGTCTATGGATGTGAAATACTATTGTTTTGTATATGTTGCACATGTTGTATATTTAGTGATTGTAACTATGGTGATGTGTACATGTAACATGTATAGTATTGTATACATATGATGTTGTATGCATGTGGTATATGTGTTGTTGTGTGTATATTGCATATGTAGCGCTAGGTATAGATGGTGCTAGGTACATGTTGGATATGTCATGTTGTGTGCATATGATGCTATGTGCATGTTGGATATGCAGTGTTGTGTAGGTATGGTTCTATGTACATGTTGTATATGAAGTACTATGTACATGTGGTGTTGTGTGAATGTTGTATGTATGGTGCTATGTACACATGGTGTTGTGTGCATGAGTGTACATGTGGTGTTGTGTGTAGGTGGTGCCATGTACAAGTCATTCATGTGGCACTATGTACACATGACGTCGTTTACATGTCGTGCATATAGTGTTGTGTACATGTCGTATTGTGTACACATTGTACAAGTAGTGTGGTGTACATTTGGCATTGTGTACACATTGTGCAGGTGGTGTCATGTACATGTGATTTTGTGCACATGTTGTGTACAAGTGGTACTATGTACATGTTGTGCATATGGTACTGGCATACATGTGGTATTGTGTGCATGTTGTACATGTTGTGTTGCGAGCATGCGGTACTATGTATGTGCATAGTGTAGTCATGGTATCATGACATGTGTATTCGTTGTGTTGAAATTTGTATATGTAAATGTATTGTGTTGTGTTGTGCAACGGGTGTAGGTGTATGTGTTATATGCTGGTGTAGGCATATGTATTGTGTTGTAATGCACATCCAATGTAGGTGTATGTGTCATGTACTAGTGTGGGTACATGTATTTTATGGTGTCATATGTCATATGTGGGTGTACATGTCGTGATGTACACTATGTATATGTGTATGTGGTTGAAGAGAATGAACTAAGTGTTTTTCGGGTATGGAAACTGATCTGATGTATGTACAAAAGAACAAAGGAAGAAGTAAGGACCGATGAAGGATAAGTATCGGTATTTTATTTCAATTTTATTATTCATGTGATCTCTTATTCTAACTTATGATGGTTACATGTGATTTATGATTATGATTTATAATGATTGCATGCGATTCATGATTTTGACCTATGATGGTTATGTTTTGAGCTAACCAGATGTGATATTTTTATACATGATGATTTAATCAAAAAATTAGTTTGACTTGTGTGACAGGAAGTGAACAACATTGCTAGTGTAACTTATTGACGAGCCACCAATGAGGTATAATTTGAAGTTATTTCAATTTATTTTGAATTTAATGGAAATTATGTGCTTGGTACAAGAAATCATGCAATGCCCAGTTGGGTGGTTGAAACCGACTATAAGACCTAGTAGCATCAGCAAAAGGAATTGGGACATGCAACAATATGTTGGTGAAGCACTTTAGGATCAGGGCCATTGTGGGACACTAGTACCCAATATTTTCCATTTATTTTCATGAGCATGAAATGATCGGTATGATGGTTTGAGGCAGGTATATGCCTTGGTTTCTATATCTTCTGATGCGAGGAATCCTTTCCAAGGGATGAATCACCCGAGATAGGGGATGTCGAGGAACTTGGAAGGTGAGTGACTGCACGGAAGGGGATTACCAGATTTCCCAAGGGACTGTGTAACAGCAAAGGGAAGGATGAGGATGGATTTTTTTTAGTCATTAGCATTGCTAGATGGATTTAGATGCACATTGGGAGAGTGCCCTGGATCAATGATCCGATAACTGTTCACTGAGAGGACAAGTGGCACAGGATTGTAGCGCTAGACATTGGATGCAAATTTTACTTTGGAAATGGATTATGGCCTTCCTGGGAAGGATGTGAATCCTATAACTACTTTGAGGGTGGAGGTGTGAGCCTCTGGATTCCCTTGTTGTTGATACAAGCATTGTATTCTTTTATTTGCTGGTTGAGCAAATGTGCATGTTTGTATATGTGTATATTATTATAAATATTGCATCGAGCTGGATTTATAAAGCTCCATAGATAGTATGGTTGTATATATGGTTGTTATTTTAAATACCATAATGAGCTATGTTATAAAGCTCCAGTACACGATATGTTTTTCATGTTTTACCAGTGGTCATTGTAAATACTACAATGAGCTATGTTATAAACCCATATGCAGTATGTCTTGTTTTTAGCGGTTTGCTAGTTTATAGGTGTCATTGAACACCGAGGATGGTGTTTCCCCAAGGGGGAGGGTTCTGTAACATCCCTGATTAAAATTCCATGTAAAAAAATAAGACTACAGTTGATGGGAAACATATTCCAAGATGAATGTTGGGAAAAACATCCTAGTGGATGTTCATTTCGGTTAATATGGCTAAGGGAATTGGAAAAGGCAAAGGAAAAGGCTTTGGAAAGGAAAAATGGCATATTGGGTACATTTATTTATGAAAAATAATGGAAATTAGGAGAAAAGGGAGAGGAAAGGTCACAGGTTGCATGTGAGGAGGAAAATGAAGAAAATAGAGGCCTCATCAATAAAAAGACTTACAAGGATCAGTTGGTACCTTTTGTTAGTGCATTTTTGGAGATCTATCATATTTATCTCTCTCTCACTCACACTCTTGGACACTTCAATTTTTCTTGGAGCACTTTGGCATTGGAGCAATAAAGGAAAAGAAAGCAAGAAGAAGGAAGGAACAAGCAAGGGAGAGCAGGGTCAACTAGCTACAACAAGATTATTTGCAGGTATTTATTTTCATGTGTGATTTCCTTGCTAGATCTGGCATGCATGGTATTGCATGTGATTCTTTTCTATCATGGAATTTGTGTTGCAAGGTGTGACAGTGTTTTCAGCCAAGCCTTGCCATTTTTGGATAACCTTGATGAGATGGGTTATCATACTTTGGTTGAGCTGGATTTCCAGATGGATTCAAAATTGAGTGAGGTGGATCTATGAAATGAAAAAAACATGGTCTAGTGGTCCCTGAACCAAAATGTAGATTATGGTAAAGCCAATGGCCTAGTAACCCCTGGACCAGATTGTGGTTTGTGGTAAAGCCAAGATTGTGTGCCTCGTTGTGGCTAGGAATCCTTTCTAGTGAATGGTGGGATATAAAATAAATCTAAGAGGTGGATTTCTCTCCGTTATGCCTAGTAGTCCCAAGATGGGATGTACGAAAAAGCCTGGAGAGTGGGTCTTGGTGTAGGGCTTAGTGATCCCTGGATCAAACTATGGATTATGGTAAATCCTGAGAGACTAGGAGGCACTAAAATATCTCATGGTGTAGGTGGAGAACTACGGTAGCATCCATGCTTATTTGGTTCTTCTTGGTTGGTTATGAGTCCGACATTCATTCTTGGAATATGGCACGAGTGTGATTGGTTGAAGAGAGATTTGGCTCATCCAATATATGATTGGGTGGAACGTGGTAGTCCCACCCTTGGTTGGTTTTTACATTCATTAACGAGAAATTAATTCCCTTGGTATTTCATGTGTAAATTTATTGATTTATATATGGATTCTATTTGTTGATGTGTCCATGGTATTTCTATGGTTATTATGCTAGTTATAAGCATGCATTATGATAGTGATGATGTATGGCTCTCCTCATGTTTTTTATTTGTAAATGAATGAACAATGTATCTATCACCTAATAGATGATACTGTAACTAACAATGTAAGGGAACAATGCTTCTTAGTGATTCTCAGATAAAGTATGAGACCCATATGATCAGATATGTTAGTTGAACCTATAGATTGCATTTATCCCAAGTGTTTAACAACATGCTAGTCCCTTTTGGGGATGGTCAGGCCTAGTCCTGAAGTTAGTTTTTGGTTTATTACTCTTGTCTTCATGTTTTTAACGGATTCCTTAAGTTACAACAAGTTCTAGGTAGAGGTAGAAATTATGATCTTGAAAATTGCCTTAAATCTCATGGAATCTGGCCCAGGTATGCTGGAAATAGTCCCTGGACACAGGCATGCAGGCTAGTGCATGCGTTCAGAGATTAAGTGGGTTAAAAACTTAGTGGGACCCAGGGGCAGGATACCTGAGTGGTTGGGATGGCTATAGGAGTGTTGCTGTTGATGTGGAAGGTATGTTTGATGTGTTTCCATTGATTCCACTTGCTTAAAGTCACCTAGGAGGTTGAATAATATCATAGTAGCCTCTCGTCACATTTTTACCCTAGTTGTTAGGTATGATTAATTGGTTAGATGTGGGAGGAGGGTGTTAAAATTATTGTTGTGGTCTTGCAATGATTATTTTTATGCAGGCTCTGATTATATTGTTACCCCTTAGACTCCTATATATACCAAGGCAGTCTAACCATTTGTATCATCCAAGAATTTTTCATTTATGTAATGTAAAGGAGGTTCTCCCCCCAAAGAGTTTATTTCTCAAGTCATTGATCTATTTTTTCTTCTATTTTGTGAGCTAGTTGCATAGCATTTGGTATTAGAGATTTGGATTCTAGGGTTTCGTTGCTTCAAACAAGTCATATTGGTATTTTTTCTATAATTTTTTTTTTTGTACGAGGCTTCAAAAGCTGAAATTTTGACCACATAGAGCCAAAATATTGGTGACATTCGTGTAAAATTTTTAGATCTTGGTTCGTTATATTTTCTGATATATGGTCTAAAGAAGTTAGGGTTTTTGCAGTCTCCAAAATTCAATCTCAAACAAAAGACCTAGGGAAAATTGTTATAAATTTATCTCTGAGCATTAGATTTGAATTTTGTAAAAAGTGACTGAAATAAAATAGACTGTAAATTTTCATGCATCATTTTCAGGGCTAAAGGTCTAAATAGTGACACATGTCACTCCATACAAGTTCTCTCTACTGAACCAATCTATAATCAGGTCATTGTGGGATATTAGGAATAATTTTTTCTAGAAGAATCCAATATTGGTTAAACTTGTGGAATTGGAAATAAGACTCAGAGGGATACCAAAAGACAAAATTTCATACCATGGAGATCCAAAATTACATATATCTATATTTTTTAATATCAAGATTCTAAAAAGTAAGAAAAATGTGTGTATTTTTTAAAAACATTTGCATAAATTTTGTTTGAAAAATCAGTTTGAAGTGATTTAAAGGGAATAATGAAGCATAAATATTGTTGTTTTATTTTGAAATGCATTGAAACAAACAAATGGATACTCCCGGTAAGAGACCAGAAATATCTACTGTCACACATGAAGAAGAGGATGAAATGCAACATGAAATATCAAAATTATGAGACCAAGTGCAACAAATTTTTCTCTCGCAAAGAGTAACCAAAAATGAATTGGAAGCGATGATGAATGTTAAGATGGATGGTTTAGAAGTAAAAATAAAAATGGACATGGAATGTTTTAAGGATGGTTTAAAAGAAAACATGGAAGCAATGATGAATGTCAAGATGGAAGGGTTGACAAAGTTGTTGCAAGAACGGCTTCCCAGTGGTGACAAGGTAATCCACGAAAATAATGATGAGGACAAAAGGAATATGAATTATGATTTTAGAGAATCCAATGTTGGGTTTAAGACCCACCACATTCCAAAGATCGATATGAGGAAGTTTGATGGAAAGGATCCGGTAGCATGGATACTACAGATGGAGCATTATTTTGATCTCCATGATGTGCAACACACACAAAAGGTACACATGGCATGTTTTTATTTAGAGCCTAATTAGTTTGTATGCTATCGATGGATTTTCTCTTGTAAACACTTTTCACTTGGTCAATTTCACAGAGGAAATGATAACACATAATGAGGATACAAAGAGAAACACCTTCTTTATCCAATTGATAAATCTCAAATAAAAGGGTTCAATGACATAGCACATTGAGGACTTCCAAAGATTGAATATCAATGTAGCTGATATTCCAGAGAAGCATAGGATTGATGCCTTCATAGGGAATTTAAAGGATAACATCCAACATGAGGTTTGTCTTTAGGAACCCGACTCATTTGAGAAGACATTCAGGGTGGAAATAAAAGTTGAAAACAAAATTATGGAAACAAGTAAGTCTACCACTCACAACTATAAAGATGGAAGTGTTGATGCTCCCAGCCTTCCACAACCTACAAGGTCGACACCAAAACAATTGGATGAAAAAAGAGAAAAAGGTATTTGTTACAGTTTTGATAGAAAATACACTAAAGTTCATAAGTGTGTTGAGAAGAAATTACTTTACATATATTGTGAAGAGGAGGAAGAAAAGGAACAAGAAACATAGAAAGAAGAGGATATACACTAGGAATCAACCCCAGAGAAAGTAGAAATGAATCCTACCATATATTTTAATGCATTGGTGGGAATTACCACTGCTCAAACTATAAAGGTAGAAGGATGTATCAAGAATAAAAAGGTAATAATGTTGTTTTATTCTGGTAGTACCCATAATTTTATTCTTTGTAAGATAGCCAAGGAATTGAACTTCTTTCTATATCTAGCACCAAAGTGTCAAGTGATCATTGCAAATGGAGGAACTATAAAATGCTCTGGAAATTTCCATAATATCAAGTTAACCATGGGGGGATATTTATTTAATAGTACACTGCTTTCCATTCCGATTGGTGGTACTGATGTTGTACTAAGAGACTAATGGTTACAATCTTTGGGGACGATAGCTTTTAATTTTCAAGAAATTGAATTTTTTTTGGGAAGGAAAGGAAGTTTAATTAAGGGGTATTGTAGGGAAACCAAGGAAGATAGTTAGCTCTAATGGCATGAAAAATCTTATCAAGAAATAACAATGGGGAGTTATTGCACAATTATGCTCACTAGAGGTTCAAACATTGAAATCATATATTTCTCCATATCTCCAAAATGTATTCGACAATCATTCCAAGGTATTTGAGACTTCCAAATTCCTCCCACCTATTCGTGATTATGATCATGCTATTCAATTTATTCCAGGAAGTATTCCTCCAAACATCTGGCCTTACAAATATCCCTATGCCAAAAATAGTGAAATTGAACGCATGGTTGCAAAAATGTTAGAGGATAGTATAATTCAACCTAGTCAAAATTATTTCCCTTCTCTAGTAGTATTTGTGCACAAGAAGGATGGATCATGGTGTATGAGTCCAGATTATAGGGATCTAAACAAGCTCACCATTAAATATAAATTTCCCATTCCTGTCATTAATGAATTGCTGGATGAATTACATGGAGAAATTTACTTCACCAAGTTGGATCTTCGTCCAAGATATCATCAAATTAGAATGTAGATTGAAGACATTCTGAATTTTTTTTTCAAAACTCATGAAGTCATTATGAATTTTTGGTCATGCCTTTTTGCCTTACTAATGAATCTTCCACATTTGAAGGTTTGATGAATTCCATTTTCAAACCCTTCCTTAGAAAATTTATGTTATTATTTTTTGATGATACACTATCTACAACAAGTCTTGGAAGGACCATGTTAAACATGTTGACAAGGTGCTAAAACTATTGGAGTAGAAATAATTATATGAAAAAACCTCCAAATGTTTCTTTGGAGTAAAGGAGGTGAAATATTTGGGTCATATTGTATATCAAGGAATGGAAAATACCCACAACCCTAAAGCATATTCAAGGATATCTCGGTTTACATGGTATTATTGCAAGTTTGTTAAGAATTATGGGAGGATAGAAACAAATATAAAAATATTACTGAAGAAAGATGCATTTTCTTGGACTCCAGAAGCAACTGAGGCCTTTGAACATATTAAAGAGGCAATATTCCAAACATCCGTTTTACCTACGCCAAAATTCACAAAAACATTTATTGTGGAATGTGATTCCTCGGGAGATAGAATTGGTGTTGTTTTGATGCAAGAAGGAAGACCCATTTCTTTTGAAAGTCATCCAATCAAGGGAAATTGTTTAGACAAACCTATTTATGAGAAGGAAATGTTGGCAATACTACATGCACTAAAGAAATGGCGACCTTACCTAATGTGAAGACACTTCAAGGTAAAAATAAATCATGATAGTATTAAATACTTTTTTGGAACAAAGATTATCTTCAGAAGAGAAGCAAAAATGGGTCAAAATGATGTTGGGTTATGACTTTTAAATCATCTACAAAAAATGGAAGAAATTTTTTTTTGCAGATGTACTCTCAATAAAGGATGAGGATGTGGAAGCATTGATTTGTGTCATTTCTATTATGGAACCGGGTTGGATAAATGAAGCAAGGGATGAATGGAATAATGACGAAGAGGTGTGGAAACTCGTTCAAAAGTTGTAACAATATCCCAATACATATGATACACTTATCTAGAAAAATGATTCATTATGGTACAAAGATCACTTATGTATTTGTAAGAATTCCCAACTACAACAAAATATTCTTTTGGAATTTCACACCTCCCCCTTAGGAGGGCACTCAGGATTTTTAAAAACTTACCACAAGGTCAAGAAGGATTTTTTTTGGGATGGCCTTAAATATGATATTCAAAATTTTGTGTCAGAATGTTTGGTTTTCCAACAAAATAAAGTTGAGACAATTAATACCCGAGGTTTGTTACAACCTTTATCATTTCCAAGTTAGCATTGGGAGGAGGTCTCAATGGATTTTATCACAGGTTTACCCAAGTCCGAAGGAAATAGTTTAAACATGGTCGTAGTTGATAGAATTACCATGTATCTACACTTTTGTGCATTATCTCATCCTTTCAAAGAAAATACAGTTGCTACTACATTTATGGAAACAATTCAAAATATACTTGGAAACCCAAAGATTATTGCAAGTGACAAAGATCCCATTTTCACTAGAAATTTTTGGACGAAGTTATTTTCTTTTATTGGTACTCAATTAGCTCATAGATCATCTTATCATCCTCAATCTGATAGAAAAACAAAGATAGTGAAATTTTTTTTGGAAGGATATATTCATTGCTTTGTATCTGATAAAAAAGCACAATGGGTAAGTGGGTTCCTCTGGCAGAATGGTAGTATAACACTTCCTTCCATATTACAACAAAAATTACCCCATTTATGGCACTTTATGGATATCATCCACCATACATCACATCAACTTTAAGAGAAAAATATAAGGTTCAAGTAGTGTAAGATCACATCGAGCATCAAAAAAGAGTTCTACAACTCGTAAAGGATAACCTCACTGGCACAAACTCGAATGAAACAACAAGCATATCAATGTTGTAGGGAAATTTTTTTTGATGTAGGAAAATGGGTATTTTTATGGCTACAACCATACAAACAAATGTATCATAAGAAATCTAAGAAGGATAATAAATTATCACCCATTGACCCTCACCCACCATGTAGATTAAGCAAATACCTTGAAACTCCACGCCTATCCCATATTCTATAATGATTTCTCCAATTAATGTAGGGACATGAGGTTTTGGAAATATCCCTAGGAATTATGACCTTCAATATCCCTCTACCAGTATGTCCTGAAAAGTAAAAACTTCCATGAGATTTATTGAGTTTCTTTAGACTGGTCTACTCTTGTTGGTTTTATACTTACCAAAGTTGGATATGTTTTGGCTATAATTGGACTCTTTCATCCCTATGACAAAATTTTTAGAATTTCCATCATCTTTTGTGCTTGTTCCAACATGGGCCACTTCCTCTATTTCTGCATCATAGTAGGTAATTGATCTTGGACTACCCATTATGCCTTGAGACTGCCACAATAGAAGAGTTTTTTGAGGGAGAGGTAGTCTAACTAGCTCTAGAGCTTAGCATGGGGCTTAGGAATCTACAAAAATTTATTGGGAGCAAATCACACCACCTATTAACGAGAAAATTGCTTCAACACAGGTAAGGGTAAAACTTTATTGTGGATTTATCCCTGATGTAGACATAGAGCATGAAATGGGTAATTGGATCCATAACACTTCTAGTGGGAAACCAAATAATTGAATCCAATATATCTTTATATGCACACCAAAATAGTGATTGTCAATGTAAAAGGACAAGGCTCATCAAAAAATTCTATTGTAGTTAGATGAGGTCTAACTACAAATAAAAAAAGTCAAGTTCAAAATTAAACCTTAGTAATGTGGGTCCATGGCCAGGATTTTGAATAACCTTAGAACACTAATGGAAATACCCCCACTATAGCAATCAACGCCCCTTCTCAATGATTCTCAATATGTTAATTTTTTTTTGTTTGTTTATGCATCATAGGCATAATAGTCATGTTAGGGTTTATCAAAGCAATCATATTTACAAATAGACTCCACTTTTTCTAACCATATCATACTTAACTTGTCATAGTATAGATGTTAAAATGATTTATACTTTGTTGTTAGTTTGGTTTCCCTAGTGGCTGGCCAACATAACTAACATGTGTAAATCCCTTTTCCTCTTATTTTCATAGAAATCTATGACTGCTTTAGCATAGAAAACAAATAGTTTCATGCTTCTTTGATTTTAGTATAGGTATCTTAGCATTACATTAATGCTAACATTATTTAATATTCCTTTACATAGATTATTTCACTCGTTTAAAAGAAATAAAGAATTTTTTTTAGGGAGTCTTAGTGTTGATAAGGAGGAATAGATCCAAGGATTTTTCTAACAATTCAATATTCCGAAAAATATTGGTTTTGGGGCTACAAATTTTGCTAGGTTTTGCCTCCCTTTTCCTCTTGAGACGTTATTAATTTTAATGTTAATTATTTATTATCCAACTCAAGAATTTATATAAATGGTGATTATACCAATGAATAACTTTTCTAGTTGTTTTAAAAATTTCCTATTCTTACATGAGATTTGTTTATGATCATCCCTCTCGGGAAATCTCAAAGAATCCAAGGTGAACCTTCTAAGGTCTAGCCTATTACTGAGATCGTATAAATAATATGGATTCTAGAGCTAATACTATTGTAATCATGACATTTTCCTGATATATTCATGTTACCTTTGGGTGTAGTAGTCCACATTCTTTAACGCCCATTGCTATTGGAAGTATGCTTCACCCATTTAATTATAGAATAGTGTTAATAAGATTCAAAAGGTGACTAATAAGATTGATATATTTTAATATTAGGTGGATACGAATTCAAAACCATGGCATATATTCTCTGCTTTGAATATTTCTTGAATCATTGCTCTGTTACCTAAATTTAAAGACCATTTACCCAAGTTCTCAAGTGATGGAGTTACTAGCACAAATGATTACTTGGTTGCATTTCAAAATTCATGTGATAATATTTCCACTCCAAACAATGATACATGCATCATACTCTTTGTCAATTTATTATAAGGTGGGGCTATTATTGAATTCTTTGAACTCCATGATTATATCTTTAATACTTGGTTTTAGTTGAATTATTGGTTTAATTTTATTGTTTATTACATTGAAAATATTGATAAATAAATAAAACATTACAACAAATTATTACTGTTGAAATTTGCAACAAGAAACAATGAAATTGACATCCAGAAACAACATCCAGAAAATGGAATCTAGAAATGGCTACCATGGAGGCTTTTGGTTTAATTATTTCATAATTAAATTAGAAGAAATGTGTATCAAATTTATTTATCCCTTAAATAAATTGGACAATAAATTGTAATCTTATCTTATAATCACTTGCAATAGTTAACTGAGTGTGATAGGCTCAGTTAGCTCATGAAATTTGAGTTGAGGGTGGTTGGTGAGGCATGTAGAGTGATTATATTTGTTTTAGAGTCCAGGTTGCAGTTAGTGTATTAATTTAATGCATGAGAAATCAGTTAGCTCAATTAAGTGAGTTAAAATCAGTTTAACTAGTTGTAACTTATTGTTGCACTAGTGAGAGGTCAAGTGAATTAAATCAAATTTAATTCACATGCAGTGATCTGTCAAATGACTGATGATTTATTATTAATAGCTGCATGCATGTTAGTTCTGATGAAGACCCAGTCAAGACAAAGGTTAAAGGGATGTTATCTATCAGTTATATTTATAGAAAATTACCTGGGTGGAATTATATACACCATAGGATTCCCATGATATATTGCGCAGTGGAAGGCTAATTATCCTAAATAACAGGGATTAATTGCCTATGGATTGCGTGAGCAAGGCAGGCTGAAGACAGGCTTAGAATTGGCTAAGTGTTGGACAAATTTTGTCTGGATAAGTGTGAGACACTCAGGACAGTGCAACAGACTCTTGTGAGAATAATGCATTGTATTGTTTCATGATTCCTTGGTTCATTATACAATAGAGATAGAGGGGTTTTGAGCAGAAAGCTTTCCCAGGAAAAATATCTGTGTTGTGGATTGATTTTCTTCTTTCTCTTACTTGGTGTGATCTTGTTTATTTTCTGAAATGAATTTCTAGAAGGATTCAATATCTTTCTTTAGTATATCACATGATCAGATTGAATCCATTGGTATACATATTGTTTGTATAATTTCTACATGGTATCAAAGCAAGAATGTTTTGGGTGACAAGATTTTGCAGAGAATATTTGAAAATTTGGATGAAAAATTTTCAAAAAAAATAGCATATTTGGCTTTCTTGCGAAAAAATACCCAAATTGAAAAAACAAATTGGTCGAATCGGAGCTCAGATGAGGGATATATCATCGATTTAAAATCAACTCTTTTTTTAGAAAATTTTGTGACGCCGAGACAATTACAATGTGCATGAGTAAGAAAAGGAAAGAAAACCAAGGGAAAGAAGTCCCAAGGCAAAGTGGACAAGATAGACTTTTCCAAGATTAGATGTTTTCACTATCACGAGCATGAACACTTTGCTTCGAATTGTCCATAGAATAAGGCAAGCAAGAAGGAGCTTGCAGTTGCAGTGGGTGAAGCATTGGCTTCACAGTTCGAGCTTGATTTTACTCTCATTGCATGCATGGACAACATTGTAATGGGATGCATGTGGTATTTAGACAACGGTGCCTCATTCCATATGACAGGGGATAAAGATATCTTCAGTGACTTGGAGGAGAAGGACCTCTAGCAGAGCATAGAGTTTGGAGATGATAGAAGGTATAGCGCGACCGAAATAGGTACAGTTGCCTTTCAGAGGGAGAATGGATCCCATCTCAGACTAGCAGATGTTTTGTATGTTCCAAACCTAAAGAAGAATCTTGTGTTCGTAGCGGTATTGGAAGACCATGGTTATGAAGTGATGTTTAGAAAAGGAAAATTTTTCCTTAAACACATAGCCACAGGACAGGTGAAGCAGATCGGTTCCAGAGTCAAGAGCCTGTATGCTCTCGAGGTTGAGGATGCATGCAAGGCTTTGAGAAGAAAAGCAGTGGTTAATGACTTGGTGGTTGAGAGGGAGCAATTATGTCTCAACATGTAGCCTCACAAGCAGTCTCAGAAGGTTGTGCGACAACCACAATTGGAGAAGCAGAGAGGAGACTGAGTGGAAGAGTCCACTCATGCGGAGACCTCCTAGAGGGGGAAATTTTGAGCCAGAAGGGAATAGGGAGTACATCTATACCTCCAGGTGTGAGGTGGATCGATGTGCAAAATTAATACCAAGAAGAAATTTGGGCATGATTCATTGAGATGGCATGTCTCATGGATTGAACCTAGCTACAAGGAGCCCACAGTACAATAGTAGCAGGAAGGATCGGTTAGATTGATGCATTTAGATGTCAGGAAGACAGAAATCAGAGTGACCGGTGTCAGATACTGGAGTGCAGATCAGAGTTGGAAGTAGTGCAGAGTGCATGAATGCATATGTCAACATCACAGAGGGTCCAATAGACATGTGCAGTAGGATCCAACAGTCAGAAGACTTTGATGACATATGCATTATATTGATTTAGTTGTTTGGAAGCTATTAAGTTTCAGGATATTTTCATGTGAAAACAAAACTAGAGAAGTGTTGCATGCAAGAACATTCCAAAGGCACAGATCAAGACAAATTGATTCCTTTATTGTTTAGAGGGAGTGTTGAAATTTGCAACAAGAAACAACGAAATTGGCTTCCAGGAACAACATCCAGAAAATGGCATCCAGAAATGGCTATCATGGAGGCTTTTGATTTAATTATTTCTTAATTAAATTAGAAGAAATGTGTGTCAAATTTATTTATCCCTTAAATAAATTGGACAATAAATTGTAATCTTATCTCATTTTCACTTGTAGGTTTTAAACCTGTACAGAAATTATTTGCAAACGAATCTTAAAAATAGAAAATAAACAATAGCGAGAGCATAAAACATAAAACATATATACACAGAGATTTTCCCCTGGATCCCATCGGGACGACCAGCTTGATTTTTCATTATATTCCTTTTAGTGTTACAACACATATATATACATGCCGAAGCATACATAAACCCCAATCCATTAACCCTGGATTAGAACATAACTATAGTTCCCTTGACCGGATCTACAAAATACCAAGGGCTGAAAACCATCATGCCCCAAAACCATGTGCAAACCCATGCACAAAATCATGGGTGGGTTCGCCCACTAAAAAATAAGGCCCAATTTTTTTTTCCCGGGGCGCTGCCGCCCTCCTATGACCCTCCCACTATGCCCCGCACAACATACAGGGGGGGTTATTTCCCCCCTTGTGACCCCCCCCACCCCCGCCTGACTAGTTGTGGAAAGAATATAACACATACCAAAAATTCTCCCACTTATTGTTATATTTTTGAAGGGGGCCATAGGAGAAGCGAGTCATTAGCCCAACTTTGCAACACCCATTGTTTCTCTACACCAAGAGAAGTTCTGAGTGCTCACAGACTACATCAATGCATCTGCAACATTCTTCAAAGTGTCTACCTTTACCAACAACACCCTTTTAGCCTCAACCATATATATCACAAAGTGATATTGAACATCAATGTGCTTTGTCTTTGAATGATAAGCAGGGTTCTTAGCCAAGAAAATTGCACTTTGGCTATCACAGTCTATCCTTATAGCTTGCTGCACCAACCCCATACTTGAACACAATCTCTGCAACCAAACTGCTTCCTTGTTTGCATGAGTGGCTGCCATGTATTATGCCTCTGTAGTTGAAAGAGCCACTATTGGCTGTCTTTTACTCATCCAAATGAATGCACCTGCAAATAGGCTAAACAAATACCCACTTGTAGATCTTCTTTAGTCCAGATCTCTAGCCTGGTCTGCATCAAAAAAACCACGAATGTCCAACACTCTTTCCAATCCTCGTCTTCCCTGGTAGCACAAGCCATAATCACTAGTGCCACGCAAATATCTGAAAACCTGCTTCACTATTGTCTAATGCTCCTTCCCTGGGTTTGAGATAAACTTGCTCAATAATCCCATTGCATATGCAATGTATGGTCTAATACAAACCATTGCATACATCAGGCTACTCACTGCACTTGCATATAGAACACGGGACATATCCTCCTCTTCTTCTTGTGTCTTGGGACATTGTTCAGTAGACATCTTTACACCTACAGGAATTGGAAGATTCACCGGTTTGCTATCTTGCATATTGAACCTCTGCAATATAGTCTTGACATACTTCCTTTGGTTTAACCAGAGCTTCCTCTTTGGCCAATATCTCTTAATTTCCATGCCCAAAATATAGTTTGCAGCACCAAGATCCTACATGTCGAAATTGGAGAATAGTTGGGTCTTAAAATCTTGGATAATTTCTTTGTCATTTCCAATCAACAACATATCATCCACATACAAGACCAAATAAATAACACGGTCACCAATTAATTTAAAGTAGACATAGTGATCCTCCTTGCTTCTGGTGAAGCCAAGTCCCCTTATACAGGTATCAAATTTTTGATACCACATCCTTGGCGACTGTTTTAACCCATATAGAGACTTCTTTAACCTGCATACCAATTCTTTCTTCCCCTTCACCATAAAGCCTTCAGGTTTTTTCATGTAGATCTCCTCTTCCAGATCTCCATGAAGAAATGATGTCTTCACATCCATCTGTTCTACCTCAAAATCAAATGCAGCAACAATAGATAAAAGTAATCTAATAGAAGTAAATTTTGCAACAGGAGAAAAAATATCGCCAAAATCAATCTTCGGCACTTGGGAATAACCTTTTTCTACCAACCGAGCTATGTATTTCTCAACCTTTCCTTCTACATTCATCTTCTTCTTAAACACCCATTTTCTCTCGATGGGCTTCCTTCCAGCCGGAAACTCCACCAGATCCCATGCCTCATTTTTATGCAAGGATGCCATTTCATCAACCATGGCCTCCTTCCAGAGTTTTCCATCCTCTGAATCTACTGCCTCCCTGATGGTTCTGGGATCATCTTCAGTTATAGTTAAAGAAAAATTTCAACAGAAAGCAAATGGACTATATCTTTCTGGTTTTCTTTGTTGAGCCCTAGAATTGCCTTCTCTTTTACAAACCTTCACTTCATTTCATCATTATTTTATCACTTCATAAGCCTAAAATCAATGAAGAATGATTAGGATTGATTAAAGGTTACATGCAATTGATTAACATATTGTATTTTCATGATTTTTGCTATTTTAACAATTTTCTGCAAAATAGCTACAGAATACAGGCATTCCGTAGCTGACCGCGCATTCCGTAGCTGATCCCGCATTTCGCAGCTGTTTTACAGTTTGAGTGGGTTACAGGTGTCATCTCAAAGAAAGGCGCATATGGGCAAATTCCAGACTTCATCCACATCATTCCTTGCTCCCTACAAAGTCTGAGCACAATTCTACATGTGGTTATGCACGTGGGAAACCAAAACCAAGAGGTAGAGTTCTACCGGGACACAAACTCTATAGCTGTCTGCAGCAAAGTACGCAACCTCCAATAAGAGTTTTAATTCGATTAGAAGTGGGAAAGACACTTATCCATGTTTTTCTCATAGAGTAGTTATGTAATTTCATTATAAAAATAACTTGAGAGACCAAGATGCGGTTAGTTGGTGGCTGTTTGGTTGTTAAGCTGTCTAAGACTGTAATACGCTGTTTTTGAAGATTTTCTCCTTTAATGAAAGAAGCATCATTCTGTTGCATGAGATGAGTCAATTTTGAGTTAGATTGCATGCTACCAGGTGGTGGAGGGCCCCTACCTCCTGTGCAGCTCTGTTTTTATAATTTAGATAAGTATTTTAGCTCTGTTTTCACAGTTTAGATAAGTATTTACTTTCAGTATTATGTTTATGTTTCAATTTCATTGAGTTATACAACCAGAATTGTTCTAATAAACTTTTCCAACATATTATTCATGATGAACAAGATGGACTGTGTAATTTCATAGAGTAATGGCACGTCAATTTCAATAGAATACTCCGGAGGTAGAATGCATGTGGTTCAGCTTTGTCTTTTCTTTTCAAGTATGATAATGGCTCTTTAGTTTAATACCGTTCATTGTAGATTAATAGCATCTTAGTTTAGTTTTAACTCATTGCTTTAACACTTCAAGTTTAGCTGTTGTCCATTGTAGCTTACTTTGTCTTAGTTGATAAATTCAATCTCACAGGCTTAATTATTTACAAAACTTATTTTGTTCAAAATTCATACTCATACACAATTATCTGGACAAAAGATAGTATTATTATAAGGTCTGGAGTATTTTGCAGCTTCTTTATCATTTCACAAACAAGCCTCTTTCTCAAAGACTATTTTTGAAAGGAAATCTATAAATTTTGAGAAAGGTTTAATGGTGTTAAAATTGAGTTGCATAACAGAAGTAGAAACTAGTTTAGAGTAGAAACTTTACCTTGTTACAAATATTCTTTTCCACATATTTTCCAACAAATCTTTATTCATGGATGAGATGTTGTACATTGTAAGTTATCTGTTTGATTAGTGATTTAGGAGAAAAATTCATTTACACTTAGCTTGTTCATTTCTCAGGTTCATTTCAATTTCATGTTGTGAGTTTACAATAGAGTCATTATCAATCTTTGTATTTGCTGGTTGCTAGTCATAGTTAGACTCTGTTTTGTTTCAGCATTTGCATTTATTTACCATCATAGTTTAGGTTTCACTCTGTTTTGACCAATAGTTTCCCTTCATTTAGCACTTAGTTCTTTTCCTTTTCAAAATAAAACCATAAAACCAAAAACATCAGAAAACACTAAACACAACGAAGTAGGAAGAGGTTACTTAGGCACATATGGTGCACTTCACTTCAACAGTTTACCAACCCTGGTTGACAATTAAATGAACTCAATTTAGGAGACTAGGTTGAGCACAACAATTTTGGCGCCGTTGCCGGGGAAGTGTAACTAGGTATCCTGATTTCCTACATCCACAAAAACAAAAACAAGAACTTCAATCACCTACCACACCCACTATATCATGTGGTGCAGTAAGAGCCACACATCCACATCATGAATTCATATTTTTGCAGGTAGAAGAAGAGGTGACAAAGCAGGTTGAAGAAATGGATGGAGATGATGACAATGAGGAATATCCTTTTGGATTTCCCATTCAAGAAACTGATATTAACATTCAAATGAAGAACATCCATCCATCTGTACTTCCTAACTTCAAAGGTATGAGATCAGAAAACCCGGAAACCTTTCTTTTTGAATTTGAAATAATTTGTAGATCTTATGGCTACTCATTGCACATGCAAAAATGGAATTTGTTTCCGGCAACATTAAAGGATGGAGCTCTTAGATGGTTCATGACTTTAGGAACAAATTCTATAAGGACATGGGATGATATGAAAAGAGTATTTTTGGAAAAATATAAAGGTTATTTCATGCACCATGACCTTAGAAATGAAGTCTTTAAGATGAACCAAAAAGAGGGTGAAAGCCTAGAATATTTAGTGGAGAGATTTACTTATAATATCAAAAGATCTAAATTGCATAATTTAGGATCAGATGCATTAAAAAATATTCTACTAAATGCTATAAAGGATGAATGGATTGATCTTCTTAATCTTGTGGGAAAAGGAGATGTTTATCGATTGTCATTTCAAGAAATTTGTGAACTATGCAAGAACATATCAAGAGGAAAAGCAAAGTGTGTAAGGTCCCCTCAAGATCCATTTGTGGCAAAAGTAAGTAAGTCAGCATCAAGATTGGTAAGTCAAACCGAACCTAACAATTTGCTAAACATTCTTGGTAATTTAAATGAACAAACTGACATGCTAAGAATGCAAAACAAGCAAAAAGTTGTTTCATTTATATTTTTCCCTAAATGTAGAAAGAAACATACTTTGCATGAATGTCCATTTGATAACATTAAAATGTGTAAAATTTGTGCAGGATCACATACTACTGAAGATTGCCCATCATTACCAGGGTTGAAGGAAATTTACCAGAAGGATAATGGAGCAAATCAAGCACAAGAGAAACTTTCTTATGTAGCTCCAAGAGGACTATGGCAGCCTCATCAACCCAATATGATGCAATATTCTTATGCACAATTTCAAGGTTATGCACAACAACCTCAAGGTAATTGGAGAACACCCTTGCCTTGGCAACCTTGGCCATCTCAATCCCAACCTCAAAATCAACCTTGGAAACCTTCGCCATCTCAATCCCAACCTCAAAACCAATTTTGGCAACAAAGTTGGCAAAGGCCCTATAAAGGAAATCCACCATATCCTCAATCTTTCCCTCTCTATCCTCAATACCATCATCAATGTTATTCATACCATTCACCTCCACCACAACATCAATATCACCCTCATTTTACCTCAATTCAACCTTTCCCATTACCATCCACACAAGCACCCCAAAAATTCATTCCCACTCCACTACCTCCACAACCATTTCATATCCCCAACAATAAAACACATCAATCAACTTACAATTCTGAGGTATTGCAAAATGATTCACCAACTGTCATTGAAGAACAACAAATAGAAGAAGAAGACTCAGATAAGGTCCAAGAATCAGGGATGTCTATTGATAAAGAGGAGATATTGGAACCAGAGATTGAAAAGTCTCATGCATGCCTATCACTAGATTCTATGAATGAAGATCATATCTCCGAAGACTTTCATTTCATGATAGAGGAAAGACAAGGAAGACAAGATTACATTGAATCTTGGTTCAATTCAGTCATTGGATTCCAATGCTTAATTATTCAATATCTTTTGACATCATCTAAATCAAGACAGTTGGCATCTCATATACAGGTACATATCAAAGAGTGTCTTTCAAACCTGCATATGAGTTTATCTATCATCTTGCTACAGACATGGTTCCATTGGAAGTACTCATATACTTGAACAAGATTTTCTTTTTCAAGTAGAGTAGGACATAAAAAAAAAAAAAGAGAAAAAAAAAGGGAAAAAAAAGAAAAAAGAAAAGAAAAAAAGAGTAAAGAGAAAAATAAGTCCTATTGTGAAAACCAGCTTGCTAGCGCAATTGGACATGAGCTTTCTTTGAAAACCAGGCAACTGGCGGGCAAAGTTCACAATAAGTTCTGCAATTTCATGATGGTTTCAATCTTTCATGGTTCTTCAAATCATTCTTGGTTCTATGCTCGAGTTGGATGATGTGGAATTCCTTAAGGTCCGCCTTCCAACAGATCTTGTCCCATCGACCTCAACACTTTATCTGGGATCAAGATTAGAGATTATTTGAAGTGCCTTGGAGCTTGCATTCATCAATGGCAAGCCTCCTCGTCGATAACAATGGGAATACAACAATGTCTCTTGATTGTCAAATCTTGCAGGCGACTCGACTTCGACACATTCATTCGTCCCTGTCAAGATGCACTGAGGTACCTTGACACTCATTTACATTATCGGTGAGTTGTCTCACATTGGTTAAAGATTTTCATTATTGATTGGTAATCCAATGATTTCTTCCCATGCTTGACTTCGACACATTTATTCGCATGGTAAGAATTGTACCATGAATGTTGGCTTTGATGAAGACTAATGGTTTTATGGAATCAACAACAACTTGCAGCAGTACATTTTATTAGTTTCTTGTAGCAGCATGTTCATATTTTTTTCAATTCAATAACAGCTGCAGAAAGTGGCAGTTTCTGCAGCTATTGCTGTAGCAGGCTGTTTTCGTTTTTTGCAACTTTTTCCAGAAGGCAGTTTTGGCGCAAGTATTGCAAGAGATTGGAGCAGAAATAAAAAATTCTGAGCTTCTGGGTTTTCTCAGAATATGATAAATTGAGTATAAAGTAGATTTTTTTTGGAAAAAAGCAATTTTCAAGGGCATTTCAGAAGGGTTTTTCAGTTAGATTTTCAATTTTCAGCATTACGGACAAAATAGGACAGATTTGAGTGTTTTTGCACAACAACACCTTTTCTTCATCAAAATGAAATTCTAGAAGCATGTGGTAGTAGAGAAGGTAAAAATACATAGTTTCTATTTGGAATCACTCAATTTGGCCTTAAAATGAGTCCGTGGCGTACTTTTTTGTTGCAACATTGGGCAAAATGAAGGGTGAAACAGGGCTGAAATTGATTTTATCATAACTTTCAAACCGTGCATCCATTGGTCCTGAAATTTTTATGGTAAATGCATTGAGGTAGGGTGAATAAACACAGAAAATTTCAGAAAATTTTAGTGTGTATTTTTCAAGAAATTGGCCACTTTCACCTACAGCCATTTCTCATTTTCCGGGAGATCCGTGTAACCAATGGCAGAGATTTTTCGTTGGAAGATGCATAATAATATTGGTGACAACCTCAGACAATTTCAAGGAAGTCTGATGTACCATTTGAGAGAAATTTCAAAATTCATTTCATTCTACAATTCCACTCCATCTCAATCCATTTTCACTCCATCTCACGCCATTTTCATTTCATTTCACAAGTCCATTCCACTTTCACTCCATCTCACGCCATTTTCATTTCATTTCACAAGTCCTATTCCACTTTCACTCCATCACATTTCACATCCATCTTCCATATTCATACTTCATTTCTTTTTACAGATTGCATGTTGCAGCCACATCTTATTCAGCAATTCTGACATAATTATACAACCTACAAAGAGATGATGATTACAGGAAATTGAAGGATTCTGTTTTGAAGACCAACATGCTCAAAGAGGACCAAAGGAACAACATCAAGCACAACAATTAACAAGGTCAAAATTCCGAGGTAAATTGTGAAAATTATTTTAATAGCAAAAAGTTAAAACATGAAATAGATACAATGTGTATAATCATATGTTTCCTAAAACAACCTATCATTCGAATTGATTAACATATTTTGGCCATATCCCTTATCCAACATTCCAACCTACTATTCCACATCTCCTTAAGATTGTATCATTCACTTATTTCACCACAAGTTCATCATAAATTCTCCATCAGATCCATATCCACTTCATTTTCCCTTATAGCTTAATTACCTCCATCCATTCACTTCCATTACACTTTGTAGCCAATCCATCTCTAAGTGCAGAAAGGTAATTCTAAGGGTGAAGCATCATTCTTCAACTAATCCATCTTCAGACACAGAGATACAGTTTCAAAATAAAGCATTATACTCTGTAGTCAATCTAGATTCAAGCATAGAAAAGTAATTCTGAAAGGAAGATAATCTACACAAAGGAGGAATGTGGCTAATTGTCAGGACACAATCAGTTGAAGTCAAGTATTTGGAAGGATATCCACAAGTCAAAGAGCTACTACAATAAGAAGGGAGGCTAAATTTTATAGAGAAATTTGATGGCTTCCATAAGGAGATTATAAAATCTTTTTCCAAATCTTTTGATGGAGCAGAAGAAGAAAATCTGACATGGTTATTGAAAATAAACTTGACACTCCACTACAAGAGGAAGATGAAGAACTAATTTCTGAAAAGTTAACAGAGATTAGAAAATAGATTAAGGCCAAAAGAAGCAGAAAGATAAGGTTGGATGTTCTAACATAGGTTTCAAAGCACATGGAATAAGTTTTGATGAAATTGCATGAGGACATGCAATATTCTTGCAGTGGGGGTATGTTGAGCCCTAGAATTGCCTTCTCTTTTACAAACCTTCACTTCATTTCATCATTCTTTTATCACTTCATAAGCCTAAAATCAATGAAGAATGATTAGGATTGCTTAAAGGTTACATGAAATTGATTAACATATTGTATTTTCATGATTTTTGTTATTTTAACAATTTTCTGCAAAATAGCTACAGAATACAGGCATTCCGTAGCTGACCGCGCATTCCGTAGCTGATCCCGCATTCCGCAGCTGTTTTACAGTTTGAGTGGGTTACAGGTGTCGTCTCAAAGAAAGGCACATATGGGCAAATTCCAGACTTCATCCACATCATTCCTTGCTCCCTACAAAGTCTGAACACAATTCTACATGTGGTTATGCACGTGGGAAACCAAAACCAAGAGGTAGATTTCTACCGGGACACAAACTCTACAGCTGTCTGCAGCAAAGTACGCAGCCTTCAATAAGAGTTTTAATTCAATTAGAAGTGGGAAAGACACTTATCCATGTTTTTCTCATAGAGTAGTTATGTAATTTCATTATAAAAATAACTTGAGAGACCAAGATGCGATTAGTTGGTGGCTGTTTGGTTGTTAAGCTGTCTAAGACTGTAATACGCTGTTTTTGAAGATTTTCTCCTTTAATGAAAGAAGCATCATTATGCTGCATGATCTGAGTCAATTTTGAGTTAGATTGCATGCTACCAGGTGGTGGAGGGCCCCTACCTCCTGTGCAGCTCTGTTTTTATAATTTAGATAAGTATTTTAGCTCTGTTTTCACAATTTAGATAAGTATTTACTTTCAGTCTTATGTTTATGTTTCAATTGCATTGAGTTATACAACCAGAATTGTTCTAATAAACTTTTCCAACATATTATTCATGATGAACAAGATGGACTGTGTAATTTCATAGAGTAATGGCATGTCAATTTCAGTAGAATACTCCGAGGTAGAATGCATGTGGTTCAGCTTTGTCCTTTCTTTTCAAGTATGATAATGGCTCTTTAGTTTAATATTGTTCATTGTAGATTAATAGCATCTTATTTTAGTTTTAACTCATTGCTTTAACACTTCAAGTTTAGTTGTTGTCCATTGTAGCTTACTTTGTCTTAGTTGATAAATTCAATCTCACAAGCTTAATTATTTACAAAACTTCTTTTGTTCAAAATTCATACTCATACACAATTATCTGGACAAAAGATAGTATTATTATAAGGTCTGGAGTATTTTGCAGCTTCTTTATCATTTCACAAACAAGCCTCTTTCTCAAAGACTATTTTTGAAAGGAAATCTATAACTTTTGAGAAAGGTTTAATGGTGTTAAAATTGAGTTGCAGAACAGAAGTAGAAACTAGTTTAGAGTAGAAACTTTACCTTGTTACAAATATTCTTTTCCACATATTTTCCAACAAATCTTTATTCATGGATGAGATGTTGTACATTGTAAGTTATCTGTTTGATTAGTGATTTAGGAGAAAACTTCATTTACACTTAGTTTGTTCATTTCTCGGGTTCATTTCAATTTCATGTTGTGAGTTTACAATAGAGTCATTATCAAGCTTTGTATTTGTTGGTTGCTATTCATGTTAGACTCTGTTTTGTTTCAGCATTTTCATTTATTTACCATCATAATTTAGGCTTCACTCTGTTTTGACCAATAGTTTCCCTTCATTTAGCACTTAGTTCTTTTCCTTTTCAAAATAAAACCATAAAACCAAAAACATCAAAAAACACTAAACACAACGAAGTAGGAAGAGGTTACTTAGGCACATATGGTGCACTTCACTTCAGCAGTTTACCAACCCTGGTTGACAATTAAATGAACTCAATTTAGGAGACTAGGTTGAGCACAAACAGTCTTCTTATCTGAACTGATCTTCTCACAGCTCGAGTTTGTGGCTCTTCCTCTTCTGAGTCTTCTTTTGTTGTAGAGTCTAATTCATCCTCCTTTAGCTCAAAGTCTATGTTCTCAGGTTCCTTTGGTACGACTTCATGTTTAACAACATATTTCACCTCTCTAAACACCACATCTCAGCTATACATAACCTTCCTTGTTTCCGGGTTCCAAAGCTTGTAACCCTTTGAACCATCCTTATACCCAATAAAGATGTACCCTTCAGATTTATTATCCAACTTGGTCCTTTTCTCCTTTGGAACATGTACATATGCATCACATCCAAATACCCTCAGATGTGAAAGAGAGGGTTTCTTACCAGTCCATACCTCATGTGGAGTCTTATCCTCCAACGCTGATGAAGGTGATCTATTAACCAAGTAACATGCAGTCTCCACTGCCTCTGTCCAAAATTCTTGTCCTAACCAGGTACCACTGAGCATGCTTCTTGCCTTTTTCTTCAGCATTTTGTTCATTCTTTCTGCAACACCATTTTGCTGAGGTGTGTATGGAGTATTCTTCTGTCGTGCTATACCACACTTCTTACAGAACTCCCCACCATTATCTGTCCTCAACACCTTTATCTTCTTCTCTCTTTGGTTTTCACCAGAGCCTTAAATTCTTTAAATTTTTCAAAGACTTCAGATTTTTTCCTTAAGAAATACATCCATGTATTCCTTGAGAAGTCATCTATGAATGAAACATAATACACAAACTTACCCAGTGATGGAACCAACACAGGTCCAAACACATCACTGTGCACAAGCTCTATTATCTTGTTCGCCCTCTTAGCACCAGAAGGAAAACTTACCCGATTCTACTTCCCATATACACAATTTTCATAGAAATCGAAATCCAAAGAGCTATTAGACATACCTTCTACCATACCATTTCCATGCAGTATCTAAAGGCCCTTCTCTCTAATATTTCCAAGCCTTTGATGCTATAGCATGGTCTTTTGTCCAGAGACCGCTAGGCTTTCCGCTCCACTTTTGGGAACCACATAACTGTTGCACCCACCAATAACAGTGCTGCCCTGAAGCTTGTACAGAGTTCCAATCTGAACTCCCTGCATTAATACCAGTGCTCCCCGAACCATATTATAGGTATTTTTCTCTAACACTGTTTTCACACCTGCATCATCCATCTTGCTTACAGAACTCAGATTTTTGGCCAATGCACGAATGTGCAGAACACCAGGAAGTGTTCTAATCATTTCACCTTGCAGCTTCTACTTGAATTTTACACGTCTGACAATTTTGGCCTTCCTATCATCACCTAAGAAGACATCACCGCCATCACATTTCTCATACTCACAGAACCACTCCCTATGGGGAGTGAAGTGAAAGGATGCACTCGAGTCAATCAACCATGACTGATGATCTACATGTGTATTTGAAGAAGAGGCCAAATACACACCCCCACCTTCATCCGAGGTGGTTTTTGCCTCTGCAGAAGGAGCATCATCAGATCCATTTCCTTTCTCAGGAGCTTTAGATCTGTAGTTCTTTTTGTAGTGCCCTTCCTTTCCACATTTCCAGCACACCTTTACAAAATTTCTAGGAGATTTAGATCTCCCACTCAAAAACTTATTCTTGTTTCTATTCTGGGACCTTCCTCATACAGATAAGGCATCTCCATTCTGACCCTCCATATTTCTCTATCTCATTTCTCCTGACAGTAAGGCTGAGACAATGTCATCAAAGTTCAATGTAGTTGTATTGCTACCTATTGCAATAACCAGACTGTCCCACGAGTCTGGTAGAGAACACAACAAACTAATGAACTTACCTTCATCTGAGATTTTAATATCTACAGATGAAAAATAACTTACCATAATATTGAAGGCGTTCAGATGCTATGTCACCGAGTCTCCATCCTTCATCCTCAGCTTATATAGCTTTTTCTGCAGGAACAATTTATGCACTAGAGACTTAGATTGGTACAAAGTCCCTAGCTTGTCCCACAAGGTATTCGTCGTAGCTTCCCCAGATACATTCAACAATACTGAATCTGAGACACACAACCATATTGTGCTCTTTGCCTTCCAATCTAGCTTCTTCCAGTCTTCATTTGACATTTCCGTTGGTTTAGTACCCGGATCTATCGTGATCCACTGATCTTTATCCACCAGCAGATTCTCCATCTTGAGCTTCCACAACTCAAAACTATAACCATTAAATTTCTCGATATCTATCTTCCTGCCGTTCACCATCTTCTTTCACCGCAAGGATCGATCCTGCAGATCTCCCACTGACCAAGGTCTACCTTAGGCCCGAGCAGAAAACCCCTCAGCAACAAAGGCATCCCCTTGAATCCGAAACAACTCTGATACCAAATTTAGGTTTTAACCCTGTACAGAAATTATCTGCAAACGAATCTTAAAAACAAAAAATAAACAATAGCGAGAGCATAAAACATAAAACATATATACACAAAGATTTTCCCCTGGATCTGAAATCGGGACGACCAACTTGATTTTTCATTATATTCCTTTTAGTGTTACAACACATATATATATACATGCCGAAGCATACATAAAGCCCAATCCATTAACCCTGGATTATAACATAACCGTAGTTCCCTTGAATAGATCTACAAAATACCTGGGGCCGAAAACCATCATGCCCCAAAACCATGTGCAAACCCATGCACAAAACCATGGGCGGGTCTGCCCACCAAAAATAAGGTCCAATTTTTTTTCGCTCCCCTGTGACCCCCTTGCACGTGACTAGTCGTGGAAAGAATATAACACATACCCAACATCACTTGTAATAGTAATTGAGTGTGATAGACTCAGTTAGCTCATGAAATTCGAGTTGAGGGTAGTTGGTGAGGCATGTAGAGTGATTCTATTTATTTTAGAGTCCAAGTTGTAGTTAGTGTATTAGTTTAATGCATGAGAAATCAATTAACTCAATTAAGTGAGTTAAAATCAGTTAAACTAGTTGTAACTGATTGTTGCACTGGTGAGAGGTCAAGTGAATTAAATCAGATTTAATTCACATGCAGTGATCTGTCAAGTGACTGCTGATTTACGATTAATAGCTACATGCATGTCAATTCTGATGAAGACCCAGTTGAGATAGAGGTTAAAGGGACGCTATCTATCAGTTGTATTTATAGAAAATTTCCCGAGCGCAATTATATACAACATAGGATGCCCATGATGTATTTCACAGTCAAGGAAGGCTAATTATCCTAAATAACAAGGATTAATTTCCTAGGGATTTATGAGCAAGGTATGCTGAAGACAGGCTGAGAATTGGCTTAGTATTGGACCAATTGTGTCTAGATCAGTGTGAGACAGTCAAGATAGTGCAACAAAATCTTGTGAGAAGAGTGCATTGTATTGTTTCATGATTTGTTGGTTCATTATACAATATAGATAGAGGGGTTTTGAGAAGCAATTTTTCCCCAAGAAAAATATCTGTGCTGTGGATTGATTTGCTTCTTTCTCTTACTTGGCGTTATTGTGCGATCATGTTTATTTTCCAAAATTAATTTGTGAAGGATTCAATATCTTTCTTTAGCATATTGCGTGTTCGGATTGAATCCATTGGTATACATATTGTTTGTATAATTTTTACAATTATTTAAAAATTGTGAAACCACTAAGGCTCTTGACCTTAGGTTTATGAAGTTATTTGAAAAGACTCATGAGGTTATTTTCCCATCTGACCCAATGTTTCTAGTTCACCATTATAATATTCTACCCTATTCTCATTGAAATAGATTAGAAGAGAAGAATGCAGACAATTTTGGGTCTACTTTAGAAACTTGCCTCATATTTGAAGAGAAAATCCATAAAACTAGCTTGCCTCCTAAGAATCCAAGCTATAAAATTTACTTTTTTGTTTTTTACAACTCATTCAATATATGAACAATAATCAAACACAATTTCGTAAATCATCTTGGGCCTTCCAACCCTCTTCCTTTATAAATGTTGACAAGGCCTAATCCTTTTTATCTAGAAGCTTCTATGACCTATGTATGGTGTAATTTTTATGACAAGGCACATACGATGTGAATCATTCTTGACTGCAAAAACATGGGAAAAAGGTAAGAACAAATGATGTTTTCATTACTATGAGTAGAAACCAACTTGGAAAAAGTAATTGTGAGCTTGGAACTATGCAAAATAACATATTTGGCAATGTATATTAAGTTAATATAGAAATTATGATGTATATTTGTAACTGCTCATGAAGTTTTAATCAAAATCACAAGACACAAACCTACTCTACGGACATTAATTCACAATTTAGAAAAAAAAAAATTAGACAGGCAATTAGAAATCACACACATGCAAAAATTATTTCCCAGGAAAAGAAATCTTCTAAAAACCCCAATTCCTGCTTACATTAATCTGATGAATAGATATGTATTACAATTTCTTTGCTCAACTGAACACACTTGCAAGTGCATAACCTATGTCTATGCTCATTGAGAAGCTCTGACCTATACTTAGTCAATTTCATCCTCTACTTTAGCTCTTATTTCCTTCCGTTGTTTCTTGAGGAATTAGTCCCCTATTATTTATGAATTTCTCCAAAATGGATTGTGCAATTCCTTAGGTTGATCATCTGACTGCATGCAACACATGTATACTCAAGTCTAGTCTAAAAATGATGTTACACTGCCTTGGAATCTCCACCAAGCCCAGGGAACTTGAATTCTCTACATGCACTATCTATTTTGGGCTGATTTATCAATTAACTAGATGATCACTGAGTTTGATTGAACTCCTACTGCTTAATTGACCTTCCACTAGTTCCTTCAATAATTGGAACTAGTTTAACTTAAAACAACCTTAGATAATTGACCTTGATTACTGCAAATTAGCAATAACACTTCCCTAATTGAACTATAACTCCTCCAACTCGAATTTAATAAGTAAAATAGGTGACAAAATCCATGCCACACGATTTAACATCATCCAAATTGTTTGTTGATGTGAAAATTTGAATTTTCTCAATTTAATCAAGACAAAATCAAATTGAGAATTTCTTGTTGCATTTTTCAACACTCCCTCTCAGCAAGAAAGGGGTTATAAACCACCCCTATCCTGTACCTATGGAACTTGAACTTCCCTCTTGACAAGGCCTTTGTCAAAATGTCAACATCTTGTTCCTCTGCCAGAATGTACTACAACAACATGATCCGCCTCTGAACACGGTCTTGCAAATGGTGATAAAATATATCTATATGATTGGATCGTTTTTGAAAAATAAGATTGTCAGAGAGCTTGATGCACCTCTGATTATCACAATATATCATAGTTGGATCCATCATCTGACCAAAAAATCCAACAATTATTATTCTCATTCAGATCACCTAACATGTTTCTTGACTTGCAGCCATGTACTCTGCTTCTATCGAGCCGAGCACCATAGATATTTGCTTCATGTTGTACCAAGAAAACGTTGTTGACCCAACACTGAAAATTACACCTGATTTAATCTTTCAGTCTAATGGACTCCCTGCCCAATCTGCGTATGTGAAGAAAAACAACTTCATTCCTTATGTCCATCTGTACCATAGTCCAAACTAGGTAGTGTCTTTGAGGTACCGTAAAACATGCTTATTTTCCCTCCAAAATAATTTGGTTTGCCTAACCATAACTTGGCTCATCTAGTTGAATGCATAACACATATATGGTCGTGTGTTTAGAAGATACATGAGTGAACACACTAACTATCGATAAATAGTAGCATCCACTTCTTCACATGAAGTGGCATCCACCTTCCTCGAGTTAATCGCTAGAGGTGTCTCCATGGGTTTGCAACTATGCATGTAGAACCTATGTAGTATGTCATTTGCATACTTGCCTTGAGAGAAAAAAATTTCCTCGTCTCCTTGCCATACTTCCAATCCGAGGAAGTAGTGCATGAGAGGCATGTTTTTCATTTTAAATTATCTTGCAAGGTCCTCCTTGCAATATCCGATCAGTTGTTCATCACCAGTTAAAATTAAGTCATAACATATGAGACAATAATAAAAATTTACCTTCTACCAAGATATGATAGAGGTTTGCATCCACTTCACTTTTGGTGAAGCCCAAACCGTTGAGATAACTATCGATCATGGTGTACCAAGCATGAGGTTCTTGTTTGAGACCGTACCATGCTCGCTTGAGTCTGCACAGATGATACTCCCAATTAAAAGTCTCAAATCCTTCTGGTTGCTCGATGTACACCTCCTACTCAATAACACCATCGAGGAATGTTGTTTTTACGTCCATTTGGTGGATATTCCACCCCATATGTGTAGCCAAAGTAAGAAATTATCTAATATATGAGTACCTCGCTACAAGAGAAAAGGTCTACTCATAGTCAATCCCTTCGACTTGAGAGTACACGTTGGAAAAAAATTCGCCTTGTATTTCTTTATGTTTCCGTCTGCTACCTGCTTTACCTTGAAGATCCATCGTGAACCCATAACTAATTTATCCGTTGGAATTGGAACCACTTCCCAAAGACTTTTATTTACAATGGATTCATATTCCTCCACCATTGCATCAACCCATACAAATTTTTCTATCGCTTCCTCAAAGGAGGACGACTCAATCTCTATAAGCTCAATCATTAGAGCCATGTAGCCAGTGTACCAATCTGGTGACCTTATCTGCCTATCAAAATTTGAAGGAGAAACCAAATTATCCATTGTATCATGGAAAAGTCTCTCAACATCCTTGGTTATTTTTCTGCCTTCTCTGGATGTTTCATATTGAGTGGATGTCTCCACCCTGTCCTCCTCAATTTGTGGCTTCTCCACAACAATATCCTCTTCTAGTGGTGCATGAATCTCCCTCTCAAGAGAGCACCACATCACTTTCTCCTCATCAAATTTTACATCCTTTCACACAACTATCATTCTAATGGATGGAAAGTACACATGGTAGTTGTGGTGAGTTTCTATGTAACTCACAAATACCTAAAATTCTTTTGTCAAATATAGCTTCTTCCTTGATTATTTGGAGACATGGCAGTAGATAGAGGCTCCAAAAATGCTGAAGTGTGACACATCTAGCTTTCTCCCTGTGAAAGCCTCCTTTGGTGTAATCATGACCAGAATTCGATGATGACTTTGGTGTGAAAATTTCTGAATGTCACTTATACAGAAATATACTATTACATATGGTTATACTTCTCTTACTTAAGCAAGTTATTAATGCTGAAATATTCAGATTAACATCGAAGTAAACACTTAACAGAATTTCACCGATTCAGATATACAATAGAAAAGTACATGCACACATAGACAAAGTGACACAATATTTTCTGGACAATAGTCCCTAGAAAACACCAATGCGGGAAAATCGATCTTCTGGCTGCTGGAGGGTTTGTATTATTAAGTAGTTTTCTGAATACAAAAAATCTGGGTACCACACTGGTAAACTCGATAGAGAAAAATATAGATCTATAGCTAACTTGATGTTTTGAATCCAAAACATTGACTGATCCACACCCTCAAAAGGGATTTACAAGACTTAGCCAGATCTTGGCCCTAGAAACCCCAACGCTTCCCCTAAAGCCCCTACGTCAGCCTCTGCAACCTTTGCGCTAGCCTGGAGAGGGTTGCGTAACCCCAGAATGGGTGATACAGACCTTACGCTACCCCTGAGGGTCTCTGTGTAACCCAGTCAGGTCCTTGGCTGACCAACGTTGCCCTAGAAGGGACTGGGTAGAACCTACGTAGTTGAAGCTGCCCCTACACTGCAACTGCTGCCCTCTCTATTGCTGCTGCCTCTGCTTCTCTGAGATGCCTCTGGAAGATGGTCTCTACCTCTTGCTGATTCTAGACACTGGGATTAGACCATCCCATTTGCCTAAACTACCCCTCTCTACAACTAAGACATTTCTGTAAATTCTTAGCAAACCACGGCCTAGAATTCTAGCTTAGCTTCAGTGCTCTGCCTCGCATGTGTCCTCCAAATGACCAGAAGGCTTTCCTTTATACTTTTCTTGTAGGGAAATCAACGGTCCTGATCAGATCTTGAATCAATGGCTAAGATTAAAATAAAGCTTGATCCGTGTGACTTAAGACAATTTCATCACATGTTTTAATTAATTACCTTTAATAATTTAATTTTCCTAAGTTAGACTTAGGGTCCTTAATTAAAGTTATTAATTAATTAATTATCTCCCAAACCGAATGAAATTTCCCAAATCCCTTTTTGGGTCTTGGAGATCTCATGTACTCTAGTTGCTCCACAAATTTTGGGAGATAGAGCTCATCCGATGCTACCCCATCACTCAAGAAAAATCAACACTCCCTCTTAGCGAGGAATGTGCTCTAGTACAAACTCTGCTCCACCCTGAAGCTCTGCACTGATCTTTGGTGTGGGTCTCTGCACTGATGCTAGACCTATTGCCCTTAATCATTGTGTTTTTTTTGCCATTCTATAGAGCTACCCATGATGCTGCCACCGCCACTGCTACATCTGTACTGTAGCTCCCTCTCAATCTGCTGCATCCATGCTACCATCTGCTACACTGCATCTTCAGTTGCTAATAGAAACAATTGAATCTCCTACCCAATATTTGATAGACAAGTCAGTTGGGTTGCATCCTCACCACTGATGCTCCATTGGCTATTGATCTGTGCTGTCTTCTGGAGGATGATGCACAACTATACCTCTGCACTATGTAAGAATACTCCCTCTGCACTACTAAAGTCACATAAGCTCATTTTGCTGAAATGTCTCACGCTACTACTGCACTGCGTTGTCCTCCTGAAGCCTCCATGCTACTACAACTTTGCTCTGCATAAGAAAATATGCTCTGCACTGTTGAAGTCACGTAAGCCTATGCTGCCGCTGCATCTACATTGAGTTTCTCCCTTCAACCTTCAGATCTATGTCTGCTCCATCCGCGATTCTATACACCAACTGATCCACTTGTCCCGATACTGTCTTAAGTATCCCGTAGCTTGGATGTGATCCAAGAGATGAGCTACTCAAGGATCTCGCCCCTTTTTTTTATAGCTTCTCTATAGATCCATGTCGACCCACTTTCATGGTTCATGAGCGCTCATGGTTGCATCGTCTTCTGACCCATTGTCCGCCACAACAACCTTGGAAGTAGAAGCTTCCTTTTCCTTCTTCTTTTGTGGACAATTGTTGGTGAAATATCCTAGTTCACCGCACTAGAAACATTTGATCTTGGAAAGATCACGCTTCTTCTTCCCTTGCTGCCTCTTTGATGCCAAGGCTACATCATCTTCATCTTCCTTCTTCACTTTATTGGATCTTGAGATGTACTTATTCTTGGTGAATTGGCAGAGTTCTTCTTGACACATGATTGCCCACAAGCTGTCTAGTCAGGAAGGTCCGCTCTGCCCAAGACACTTTGGACAGAGGTTTCCCACTCTTCTCTGAGCGCATTGAGTGCAGTACTTACCATCATATCATTCTCCACCTTTTCTCCTGTGGTAGTCAACGGATCTCTGATCGTCTGTAATATGAAGAGGAAGTGCTCCATCTCTGCCCCCTTGGTCATCATGAATGACCGCAACTGAGTCTCCAGAAGCATCTTCCTCTGGATGAAATTCCCCTCATATAGGGCTGGTAAGGCCTTCCACATCTAATTAGCTATTTTCTTCTAAGATATATGTGGAAAAATATGGTCCTTAAATCCATCCATTATGAGCCACTTGGCATGTGCCACAAATTCCTCATGCTTCTTCAGAAGATCTGCATTGGTCGGCATGGCTAGGAATTGTTCTGCATGGTCTCTTAGACGATATGCCTCCAAGACTACGAGGATTATGGCATTCCAAACTGCAAATTTGGACAGGCCATCCAACTTATCCTGATCACATAGTCCGTGAGGTGCCATCTTCTCAGTAAATATGTCGAAACTCCTCCTCTCTATGATAGAGATCTTGATCTAGGGTCATTGGCGAAATAGGAACCCTCTACTCCCTCTGACAACTGATTTTCTCTCTTGGAAATATTCCAAATCAATAAAAAAAACAACTCTCTTCGATCCACTGATCGATCTGCAGGTTTATTTGGCTAGAAAACATCTGAGAAGCTGATCTCCTCCCACTCTTTGTCTCTAGTGCTTAGGCTAAATTATAAAGCTTCAGAAATTTAACCCAAACAACACCTTCTGAAGTTCTGCAGCTCTGCTTCCGACATTTTTGAATCATACAACTTTAGATTTACATCACCTTAGCTGGCCTATGCATGAACAGACAGTTCCAGCGCTACCTCTGCATTGCCTCTGCGCAGTAAGTACATGGGCCTACGTGGAGACAACGTAGGGTTGCGTCACCTTGACCTCTGCGTGGCTCTGCTCCCTCTAAAACTACGTCGTCCCTTCAGATCTGGCTTTCTGCTACTGCTGTTGCTCTCTTTGCTTCTTTCTGTAGCAAGAGTATTTAGTCTTCTACTGGAGACCCTGCTAGATTTGCAATCGCTCTGATACCATGTGAAAATTTCTAAATGTCACTTATACAGAAATATATTGTTAGATCTGGTTATACTTCTCCTACTTAAGCATGTTATTAATGCTGAAATATTGAGATTAAAATTGAAGTAAACAAATAACAAACTTTCATCGATTCAGATATAAAATAGAAAAGTACATACACACATAGACAAAGTGACACAAGATTTTCTAGACAATATTCCCGGAAAAACCCAATGCGCGAAAACCGATATTCTAGTTGCCGGAGGGTTTGTATTATTAATTATTTTTCTGAATACAAAAAATTTGGGTACCACATTGGTAAACTCGACAAAAAAAAATATATATCTGCAACTTACCTGCTGTTTTGAAGCCAAAAAATTGATTGATCCACACCCTCAAATGAGATTTACAAGACTCAGCCAGATCTTGGCCCTAGAAACCCCAACGCTGCCCCTAAATACCCTGCGTCAGCCTTTGCAGCCTCTGCGCTGGATTGGAGAGGGATGCATAACCCCAGAATGGGTGAAACAGACCCTACCTTGCCCCTGAGGGTCTCTGCATAACCCAGATGGGTCCACGACTGACCAACACTGCCCTAGAAGGGACTGCGTAGCTGAAGCTACCCCTGCGCTGCGCAGCTACTGCCTCTGCTTCTCTGCACTGCCTCTAGAAGTTGTTCTCTGCCTCTTGATGATTCTAGGCACTGGAATCAAACCATCCCCTTTGCCTAAAATACCCCTTTCTATAGCTGAAACACTTATGTAAATTCTTAGCAAACCTTGCCCTAGAATTCGAGCTTAGCTTCAGTGCTCTGCCTCTATGTGTGTCCTTCAAATGACCCCACGCCTTTCCTTTATACTTTTCTCATTGGGAAATCAATGGCCATGATCAGATCTTGAATCAATGGCTAAGATTAAAAGAAAGCTTGATCTGTGTGACTTAAGACAATTTCATCACATGTTTTAATTAATTACCTTTAATAATTTAATTTTCCTAAGTTAGAATTAGGGTCCTTAATTAAAATTATTGATTAATTAATTATCTCCCAAACCGGATGAAATTTCCCAAATCCCTATCTGGGTCTTGGATATCTCATGTACTCTAGTTCCTCCACAAATTTTGGGAGCTAGGTCTGATGCTACCCCATCACTCAAGAAAACTCAACATTCGGTTTTGCAAATATATTGTTGTGTTGCATGCCTCAGCCCACAAATGCTAAGGCAGACATGTAACATCACCCGCGTTTCTCTCATAATGCTACGGTTCTTTCTCTCAACCACTGCATTCTGTTGTGGGTTTTGGGTTGTTGTCAACCCTCGTTGGATGCCTTCTTTTGATTTTTTTTTTTTTTTGAATTCATTCGAGGCATACTCACCTCCATTATCGCTCCTGAGAGACTTCACCTTCTTGTCAGTTTCTTTCTCAACCAATGCATTGAATTTCACAAACTTAGAGAATGTATCACCTTTCTTCCACATGAAGAAGATCCAACACTTCCGTAAGTAGTCATCAATAAAAATGATAAAATATTTGTTCATGGTAGTGGAGGTTGTCAAGAAAGGTGCACAAACATCCTAATAGATCACTTTTAGGACTTCATGCGCTTTATTGTCCTGATCATGGAATGTGGATTTTGTGTACTTACCAAAATTACATCCTTTGCATACATCTTGATGATCAAGTTCTTCTTTGGGGAGGCATGTGGTTATATTTTGCATGATCTTCAGGGTGCCATGATGCAAATGGCCAAGTCTTTTGTGCCAAATTTCACTGACATCGCGACTCTGCACCTTCTCTTCCTCAGTTCTTAATGCAGCATAATCATCCACATCTAGCTTATACATGTTCTTCACACAAACCCCCACCTATCCCATGGCTATGTGTCTCAGGAATGCCTTTCCTTTTTTGAATATCACATCATAACCACAGTCTTCCAAAACTGCAACAAAGATGAGATTTTCTTTAGGCCAGGAACGAACATGACATGCTTGAGCCCGAGGGGGGAGCCTGACTCCATCTCAAAGGTGAGTATACCAACCCTGGTCTCATTTGATGTGAATTTATGTAGGAACACAACAAAATATGAATATAACCATAAATACAAAGATGCAACAGAATAACACTTCATTTCGTTAATATCAAAGAACTGAAATATGCTTACAGACGTAATGGAAATAAATAAGCTTGGGTGATGGTAGCTTATCTTTGAGAAGAGATGTGGTGGATACATGCCTCTGAATTGTGTTACAATGGGGCTCAAAGGAATATTTATTATTGAGAAACAATGGAAAACCATAAACATCAAAAAACCTAACCCTAGGAGATGAAGCGCCAAATCTATGGGGTCCATTTGGGTAAATTGGTACATCAATTTCCCTGGGGCGTAACATTGTCATACAATCTCCGTTTGACATACAAAATACCTCATTAGGAAGATATATTTGAATAATACAATTCACTAGTAACCAACATTGGTCAAAAACCAAGTTCGGTATTGGTTTTCCCAAAAAAACGTCGTTTAGGGCCTCAAAACGGCTCCAGAAGTTCAGGACCCAAAAAAATCGCCAAAAATAGTAAATTTTTCTACAATTATGGAAAATTAAAAACTGAAAGAAAAAATAGTGGGGTAAAAGTGGAATAGGCGGGTACCATTATCCACTTGGATCATTCCTCCCCCCATAGGAAGAAAAGGTCCCCATTGCGTTGAGTTCCTCCATGAGATGAGGAAACTTCTGTTGAACTGGGTCCCTAGTGAGCCACTTTCCCTGGTGAAGGATTTGACCTACTTTGACAACCATATATAGTTGGATCCTTTGTTGTTGGGTGTTCTTGATCTGTGTTTCCATGATTTGATTAGTTTTGGTTCGTTCCATGTAGTATGGGTTTAACTCTATTGGTGTGAGTTGTTATGCAATGTCGGATGTGTCCAATAATGGTGGAAAGTATGGTCAAAGGTGATCCATATTTAACATTGAGTGTCATCCAAGGAATGGGGAAATTTTGAGCTCAAATTAATTGTCTCCCACAACCTTGATAATGATGTAAGTCCCATATCGGAGTGGTATGAGCTTCCTATGAGATTTGGTTAGGCGTTCTTTCTGCAAATGCAACCAAAATTTGTTGCCCTCCTAGAACTTGTGTGGCACCCGATGTTGATCATGTCACTGCTTCTAATTGGAATTGGATTTCTCCAAGATATCGTAGACCTATTGGTGGAAATGATGGATGCATTTAATAAATATGGTTGCTTTATCAGCCTCATACAATACATGTGAGGAGCTTGTTCTGATGTGCCCTTTCTGCATCAATTCTTGTATCTACCTCTTGATTTCATCATTCTCCAGAATAGAACGTCGATATATTGACCCATTATGCAACGACGTGCCCGGGGTTAGATCAATGGAGTGCTTGACCTAACAATGTAGAGGAACCCCTATGGGTGAGGATAAAGTGCCCTTGTATTCCTTCATGAATTTGTCCATCTGTTGCTTCCGCGCAGGGGAGCCCTGTTTGGAGGTTGCGGATGCAATATTATTCTTTCCTTGTGGGTGAATCGTAATTTTTAGGGTCCTATAATTTTTATAGGGTCACTTGATTATAACTGATGATTATAATTTTTGAGATGTTATGAATAATATTTCATCCTGCAAATTATTTCTAAAAAGGGTTAAAAGGGTAAAAAAGGGTTGATTTTACATTATTGGGGGCTCTTATTCCAAGTTTGGGATCATAATATTTTTATCCTAAGTTCGTGGAATTATGTATTTTAGCCAAAGTCTCCACCCATCTGATAAAATCTATAAACAACAAAGGAAATTTGTCATATGTGGTTAAAATTTGTGCTCCAATTAGCCGCCCGATCGTCACTACGCCAGATCTACGACCGATAGTGTTTTTCAGCCTCCCCTTGCTATCCTACATTTATGATTTGAAAATGGGTTGGATAACTTGTTATATTTTTGAAGAACCTCCCACTTAGTTAAACAAATAAAAGATCTAGCTTATACTTGACAATTTGCAGAATTTATGCTTGAAAGTGGTGTATGATTTTTAACTGTTTAAGTGTCTTAAGTCCATTTTTTCTTGCTGAAATTTAACATGTATAACAACAACATAATGCAGAAATAAAACATTCACACACAATAGCAAAATTAATCTAGGAGTTCACCAGAATATCGTGGGCTATGTCTCCTTTAAGCTTTTTCATCTTGACTTGGCTCTTTGGGATTATGGTAAGGTTTCTTTTACAAGTTCCACACTTAACTCAAATGGATACTGAACTGATCCAAAGGGATTAGAATACCATCTATATCCCTGTCATGGCTGTCATCACTCTGCAAACAACTTTAGGCTCCTTTAGACTCGATTCCTTTTGTCGGTGCACTGAGCTTTACTGAGCTTCTCCTTGGCACTAAATTCTTCAGAATTATTTTACTGTCCTTGAAACCAAACCTACTATCTCCAACACACATCAAACACCAAATATCGACTGACAATTTTCTCAAAACGAGCACTGCATCCCCAAACTAGGCCTTCCTCCACGGTTTTCCTAGGGCTGCCCAAAACTTCCTTTCAGCTTCTAGAGCTCTATAAGTCATCCGATGGCTCTAAAAACACATTAATTGGATTCATAATGCCAAAATTAGTCAGGATAGACTATTATTTCATAAAAAATGGCCTCAGATTGCTCCGGTTTCGCCTCCAACACCTATCGGCACCCCCTGGCACAAGGGTCACTGAAAACTTGTCTGATGGGTTTTCAACCTCTAGAAGTACTCCTAAGCTTCAACAACCTCCTTCAATGGATTTATAATTCATTTTACAGTCAATAATGACTTGGTTCGCTGCATATGGTCTTTAGCTGTTGTGGCTAGGCCTTGAACTGCTGCTGGAAAAAGCTGGCACTTATGGCCCTTGGAACTTTACTGAAGCTTCTCAGATTTCTGAAGTCCCCTACAGGCTCTACAAGCCATCTCATTAGTTTCAAAACATCCTAAATATCCAAAATTGACTATTGGATCTCTGTAAAAGGCCTCTAGCTCCCCTGGCTAGGCCTCAAACTGTTGCTGCCCCCTGGTGGCCCTAGTGGCTGCTTGAACTTCACTGATGAAAAAAGTACTTAGAAGCTCTCTGATGGCTCTACAACCTACTCCATTGAGTCTAAAATGTTGGAGATAGTCGAAATTGACTATTGACACTCTGAAATTGGGCGAATCGAGCTCTAGATAGAGCCAAAACAACTTTTTCCCAATGTCACCTACATCAGCTCCACCAAAAATAGAGGGACTAGAGTTAACTCCAGTTAAAAATGGAAAATATCCAAAATTTCATGCCCACTCCAAATCTTCCGCTAGTTTAACTACACATTAAAATTCAAGTTTAATGCAGCATGTGATCTGAATAACAGTGCATTTAACTCCGACCCTTACCGTCGGGTAATGTTACCTAAACTTCCGTCGTTATCCCCACATGTGAACGCATGAGACCATTTTTAAATTAACGAGGTTTTGGTTAATGGCTAGGCCCCATGGTTCAGTGCTAAGGTCTTATGGTGAGGGCTGGACCTCTAAACATCCATCTCAAAAACCCACAAACCTTAAATATATGCAAAGTTCTTATATAGTTAAGAACTATGACATAGGGCAGGCGGTAAAGGCGTTGGCTTGTGCGCGCAGAGGTCGTCTGTTTGATTCCCGCTAGCTCCAAATTTTTTTTAATGAACCGTTCCAAGGCCACGTGGCGGCCTCCGGGCCTGCCACGTAGCAACTCTTCATTGGCCAAAACTTCAAAAAGTCAATCAACTGCCCAATGAGCCTATGCCACTTGTCAAACATCGATTGGCCCATTCAGAATTTTCTAGGGAAAATTCTAAGGAATATTCAAAGAATATTCCTTGGAATATTCTTTTTTTAATTTCCCAAAATGCCAAGTCAAACTTGGTCAAAGTTCAGTTTTTGAAGTTTACTGGACTTTTCAAACTGCGATAACTTCTTCATACAATGTTGGTTTTTCGAACCATTCATGGCGCCAGAATTAGGAAGACGAGATCTAGCCGATCACTTAGGTTTGGCACACTTCTAAACAATTTGAATTTTGAGTTATCATTCTGATCCATGATCCAGTTCTGATCACACCTCCCCATTAGGAATATTTTGGACCCCAAAAGACTGATATACTGATATGTACAGTAAATGAGAGCACAACACCCTCTTCTTTTCAGCCTCCAAACACATGCCTTGCATAGCTAGTACTTTTGAACCACAACTCAAAGGTAGTCGACACTTCCCTTCGTGGATGTGCTTGTCCTCCTATCAAGAACTGTCTTCCTTGAACTCACTTATAAATTTATGGCGAGAAAATTACAGAAGGTAGCTGAACATCCCTGCCTTGATCATTGATTCAAGGCGGCTCAAACAAACGTGAGATTACAACATAAAACATGCATAGATAATCGAAATTTGCATATGTACAAATGAGTATGTCTTACTATGTTATGAAGTCCAACCACTTCTTACCAAGCCACTTCCACGACGAATTTTGCTGCTGAAAATATTCTTCATGTGAAACTTCCGTTCTCACATCAATGATGGAATCCTTGGTTCCACTTTTACTAGTCTTTCTATCCTCTTGTCGCATGTGCTTGGGACGATTATTTGGATGCAATTTCCAACTTTGGGAAACAACATGTTCCCTTTTCTGGAAATATGTGCAAATATTATGCACCTTCTTTGCAAGTTGCCTTTGCTTCTTCTGATTCCTATATGCCTTCTTCCTCATCCAACATCTCGAAACATCATGGTTAAAACGACCACAATATGCACAACAACTCTTTCTTCCATTTAAGCATGTAGAATTATCTTGCCTTGCAGAAACATAATCAACTTGAATTTAAGAAGAATTATACCTCATGTGCTGCTTTGCATGTCCATCCTTTTTTCCTTCTTGAGGAGATGAACTAGTAGAGGCTCCAAATTTTATTTGCAAACTAACATCATCATTCTTGTCTTGAAAACTGTCCGAACTCGTATGCTCGCCATAAGCTACATGTCTACAATCTTCTTTCTGCAACAAAGGCTTCAAGTAATGGCTCATCTTGGAAACAAACTTGACATATTTTCATATTAGAACTTGGAACAAAAGTTCTCTTTGAAATTTCCTCACATGCCCTCATGGCTTTGGAGTCTTCTCCATTAAATTGCACATAACCAAGACCAAATTTCTTAGGTCGTTCCTCAACCAAAAGTGGTTCAACCATGCCTTGTGCATGCTTGCCTAAACCCTTGCCTTCATAACCCATTTTAATCATTAACTTGGACCCTATACCTCTAGTGTGGTTTTCAAAAGAACCAACACATCTTTCTGAGGAAGAAAATGAAGTCAAATTAGAGTGGATTAACTCTACTTCACGCATGTTCCTGGTCGAAGCCTCTTGGGCTTGATGGAGCTGCATCTCCATATTGCAATCTTTGAAGAATTTCTTCCTTCTCTTGCTTGATAGAAAACAATTCAGTGCTTTCTCTTCTATCTTCAAAAATAATTTGTACCATTTCCTTCAAAATGTAGAAGTCATGCTTCATGTATTCATCCAAGAATATTGTGAAGAAGGAGGATCTTGAAACCTCACTTGATGAAGTTTTCATAGTGAAAATGAACAAAATAACTTCAACGACAAAGCTTTTGAAAAAAATGGCTGTAGAGATAAGCTCTTATTCAAGCAGCCAAACAACAAATAATTGACAAAAGGGTTTGTTATTCAAGGATGGCCTTGAGGTCCTTTGGGTAATGAATATGACTTCAACCCTTTCTTCCTTCTTCTCCTCTCTTGGACTTAGCTATCAGTAGCTCTCCCTTAACATGTAGCAAACTAAAACAACAGTCAATTTGCAAACAGTAAAAAAATCAATATTTTTCACTGTTTGAACACCTTTCAAGTTATACAAGCAAGATATTTCTCTGTAAATCAAGAAACCAAGTGCTATGATACCAACCTAATCTGAAAATGGGTTGGATAACTTGTTATGTTTTTCAAGAACCTCCCACTCAGTTAAACAAATAAAATATCTAGCTTATACTTGACAATTTGCGGAATTTATGCTTGAAAGTGGTGTATGATTTTAAAATGTTTAAGTGTCTTAAGTCCATTTGTTCTTGCTGAAATTTAAAATGTATAATAGAAACATAATGCAGCAATAAAACAATCACACACAACAGCAAAATTAATCTAGGAGTGCACCCGAATATCATGGGCTATGTCTCCTTTGAGCTTTGTCATCTTGACTTGGCTCTTTGGGATTATGGTAAGATTTATTTTACAAGTTCCACACTTAACTCCAATTGATAATGAACTGATCCAAAGGGCTTAGGATACCATCTATATCCCTGTCATGGCTGCCATCACTCTGTAAACAACTTTAGGCTCATTTAGACTCAATTCCTTCTGTCGGTGCACTGAGCTATACTGAGATTCTCCTTGGCACTAACTCCTTCAGAATTATTTTACTGTCCCTGACACCACACCTAGTATCTCCATCACACATTATAAACCAAATATCGACTGATAATTTTCTCAAAACGAGCACTGCATCCCCAAACTAGGCCTTCCTCCACGGTTTGTCCAGGGCTGCCCAAAACTTCCTTTCAGCGTCTTGAGCTCTAGAAGTCATCCAATGGATCTAAAAACTAATTAATTGGATTCATAATGCCAAAATTATTCACAATAGACTATTTTTTCATCAAAAATGGCCTCTGGTTGTTCCGGTTTTGCCTCCAACACCTGTCGGCACCCCCTGGCACTAGGGTCACTGAAAACTTCTCTGATGGGTTTTTGACCTATATAAGTCCTCATAATATTTTGAAACCCCATTCAATGGATTAATAATTCTGTTTATAGTCAATAATGACTATTGGTTCACTGCATATGGTCTCTAGCTGCTCTGGCTAGGCCTTGAACTACTACTGGAAAAAGCTGGCACTGATGGACCTTGGAAATTTAATGAATCTTGTCGTCTTTATGAATTCCTCTATAGGCTCTGAAAACCATCTCATTAGTTTTAGAACATCTTAAATATCCAATATTTACTATTGTATCTCTGGATAAGGCCTCTAGCTTCCCTGGCTAGGCCTCAAACTGTTGCAGCCCCCTGGTGGCCCTGGTGGTGCCTTGAACTTCACTGATAAAAAACCTACTTAGAAGCTCTCTGATGGCTCTATAACCTACTCCATTGAGTCTGGAATGTTGGATATAGTTGAAATTGACTATTAGCACTCCAAAATTGGGTGAATCTAGCTCCAGATAGAGGCAAAACAACTTTTTCCCAGTGTCACCTATATTAGCCCCACCAAAACTAGAGGGACCGGAGTTAACTCCAGTTAAAAATGGAAAATCTCCAAAATTTCGTGCCCGCTCCAAATCTTTCGCCAGTTTAACTACACATTAAAAGTCAGGTTTAACATGGCATGTGACCAGAATAACTGTGCATTTAATTCCGACCCTAACCGTCGGGAAATGTTACCCAAACTTTCGCCATTACCCCACATATGAACGCATGAGACCATTTTTAAACTAACGTGGTTGTGGTTAATGGTTAGGCGCTAAGGTCTTATGGGGAGGGATGGCCCTCCAAACCACCATCGTATAAACCCACAAACCTTAAATATATGAAAAGTTCTTATATAGTTAAAAACTACGACATACGGTAGGCGGTAAAGGTGTTGGCTTGTGCGTGTAGAGGTTGGCTGTTCAATTCCCGCCATCTCCAGAAAATTTTTAATGAACTATTCCAGGGCCACGTGGCGGCGTCCGGGCCTATCACGTGGCAGCTTTTCATTGGCTGAAACTTCAAAAAGTAAATCAACTTCCCAATGAGCCTATGCCACTTGTCATACACCGATTGGCCCATACAAACTATTCTAGGGAATATTCCTTAGAATATTATTTTTTTGATTTCCGAAAATGCCAAGTCAAACTTGGTCAAACTCCAATTTTTGCTGTTTACTGGACTTTTCAAACTGCGATAACTTCTTCATACAATGTTGGTTTTTTGAACTGTTCATGGTGCCAGAATTAGGAAGAAGAGATCTATCTGGTCACTTAGGTTCAGAACACTTTCGAACACTTTGAATTTTGAGCTATCATTCTTGTTCATGATCCAGTTCTAATCACTTTATGAGCGAGGGGGGGGGGGGGTCCGAAAAGCTGGTTCATTCTCACCAGACCCACCTATTATTTTGCCACTATGACACTTCATACTTCCCCCTCACAAACCTTAAACCACCTCGACCCACCTCTGAAATCTGCCAAACCACCCTCCCTTCCCGCCATCTTTCCCGAATACCTCCCTCCACTCCACTACTTCCACGTACCTCCTCCCGCATGAAACCACTCCCACTTACCGTTCCATTCCCCATGCCTCCCTCAATTCATCACTTGAAACCTGGCATAAAATGTAACCCAGTTAAATGCATTCCTGAGATAACCATTCGAAATATCAACACCCCTAACGAAAACTGCTCTATAAACATAAAAAAACCTTTTGGAACCATTTTAATCCCTTTAATTGTATATTTCTCACCCTTCCTTCATCGCCAAAGCTATGTCATCGCATTCAACGCAAAAATAAAAGTGGTTGAGTCAATTAATGAGATCATGGATATCAATGGGCCATCTGTTTTAGGGGCATCTTAAGAATCTATTCCAAATTGATGAAACTGTTAAAACAACTCATCATGATACCACCTCATAGAAATGGACAACTCATCTTCAATTCAATTGTATAAAGAATTTAAATCTAGTGTATTAGTTGGCCACCTCAACATGGAAATTCGATTCAATAAGTATGACAAACATGAGATGTTAGACATTTTGTTTAAGTGATTAATAATAATAGAGTCATTTTTGATTACCAACTCTATTAAAACAAAAATATCTCTATTATTCCTCAAAGTGATGTAATCCTAGTTAAATTAAGTCTCTAGCCCAAGTGTAGAAGTCTAGCTTAGGTGGAAGACCTTTGTAATAAAAATATCACTCTCTAAGTGAGAAAGTTTTATTGAATCTGAAGGTTTGATGCATATAGATGAGAGGACTATTATGTAATTTGTTTTCACCAAGCTAATATACAGTTGCAGAAGTGTTTTTCAGACCAAAGGATTCCTTTAAGCTTATGTGTCTGCGTTTTTTTCCATTTTCTGATATTATCATCAGCTTCACATTCTCATGATTACTTGGAATTGATAGTATTATTCTCCCGTTTCCCTCATGTTTTATGTGTATGTTGTAAAAAGTTATATTTTTTAGATTAATTTCCTCAGCTTCCATGAAATACATTTGTTTATGATTGAAGTCCCATTAGATGACTCCATGGCCAATGGTAGCCTTTGATACATCTTCCACCTACCAAATTAATTAAAACACAAACAATACAGAGTTATCCATCTGCGAATATGAGTTTTATCTTGAATATTTTATATTTTCTTTGAGAGATCCCTCTCTGACTGGAAGGGATAATTTCCAGTCCAAAGTGGGTTGAAATAGTTACATTAGGTTGACCATTGAACAATCCAATTGGTACCAACCTAGTGATAACATTTTGGTGCATCTGCCAGGAGTTCAAAGCTGCATTATGCTGGGAAGTTGATTCAAATCAAAGTAACTGAGCTCTTGAAGGTAGTAGGAGATCAGAAATATTCGAGGCTATATTTCTACCTTGGTGACTCCACTAAGATCCTCAACATAAACATGACTTCTAAGAAGATTCACAAAAGGAGTAATCAAGAACCTGATCCACCAGAGATAGTTGATGATCTAGAAAAAAAGCTCAGAGGTACTGGTACCTCATCAAAATAAGGTAATACACATCTCATAAGAGTTTCATCTTTACCTTATAAGGTTGTTTGAAGTTTTGAAGACATAAAGTTTGATGAAAAAATAGAAGAAATCCTTTTTAGATGTAAATTAGAGAATGAATTGACTGAAATTGTACTATACCTACAAAGGTTAGGGATTGATACTGTTATAGCCCAAATCCCGCCTTCCTTCAGGCTAAGGTGGAGTCGCCATAGTGGCGACCATACTGGGGAGAAAATGGTTTGCTGGTTGGTGTTATTTGTTTTATAAACTACAGACGGAGCCTGAAGTTATGCCAGGAAGCTTTCGAAACGCTCTTGCTTTGCATTAGCGAAAGTAGATAAATGCTGCTTCAGTCAATCTCCGGTCTAGCTTGTGAATGTGACACTTGACTTGTAGATTGTCTTGCCCCAGTACATGTATCAAGTTCAGATCTGATGGTTGATGGTGGACAACGATCAGACATATGAAGGCTGAAATCATTCACCTGGTGACTCCAACTCAATGTAGAGACTCCACTGGAGGAATAACTCTTTTTCTGAGAAAATGGAAGGATCTTACACAAAGTTCAGGTATCCAAAGTGGAATGGTATTCAAAATCTAGTCTACTTTCTTGTAAACTATTTCTTTGCTGTTCTTGAAGCTGTCCTGAATTTTTTTCATAATTTTTTGTATGATAAAGGTGATCAAAATCTTCACTTGATCGTTTCAAAGAGTGTAAATACTGAGTTTCCCTTTGATCCCGGCCTCCTTAATTTTCCCACATCTTATGATGACTCTCTTCAGAGTGATGAGCCTAAAGAAAACCAAATTGATCCCCTAGCTCTTATATATACTCCTACACCTTGTATAGTCCCCGATAGGTATAAACCTCTTGTTTTACCTTCTGTTCTTCATGCTTTCCCTGCAAATTATGACCTATATCTATCAAGGTTTGACGGTGAATGTAACAATTTCAACGCTGAGCAACATGTGCAGAATGTTGAGACTTTTATAGACCTTTTTGAAGTTGATGAAGAAGATCTTAGTATTAGAATTTTTGCTCTTTCTTTGCAAGGAAAAGTCAAGAGTTGGTTCAAAGCCCTGCCTGATGCGAGCATCTCAGATTTCCAGCAGTTTGTCAAAGTTTTCCTTGACAGGTGGGTGATCGGACATAATCCTTTCCTTATTATAGAAGAGTATAACCAGCTGAAAAGACTTCCAGGGGAGACAGTACAACAGTTTTCTGCCAGATTTAACCAAGTATATTTTTCAATGCCAGCTGATATAAGACCTTCTCCTAGATCTGCTCTCTTGCACTACCCGGGTGCCTTTGATCCGGAAATGGAGTTTCAGTTGAGAGAAAGGAATATTGCAACACTTCACAAGATGCATAATAGGGTAGTGAATGTAGAGGCTCATTTGCTGATCCGAAGGGAAAGGTTGAAGGAAGAAGAGACAAAAAACATAGATCTGGAGAAATCGACATCTCTTGAGGTAAATCTTGACATGTTGGTAGGTGCAGTAGAAGAGATGATGCAAAATAACACCAGAAGGAATGAGTATAATTTTCAAGCCCATGACTTGCTGATTGAAGAAGAACCAGTGGCTGATCCAAAACATTTTGTTTCTTATACCAGTTGTCATAGTGATTGCTTTATAGACCATTTTGAAGAAGAGAGAGCTGTTGATATGATATTTATGCTTGATGATTTGCCTCAGTTTGATCAGTATGATGATGATTATGTTCTCCAAACAGAAGCTAATCTTGCAGACAAAACAACAACTAGTTTGTGGAAGGAGGAAGTTCACTTTCAGCAGCTCGAGTACAATGATCAATCGATGCATATCAACTATGAAAATGATGAGGAAAGTGCAGCAAATTTTGAAGTAAGTGAAGGATCTTTTCCTTTTTGTTTTGACTCGTTTCAGTTCATCAGAGACAATTTCCATGCAATCAGAAATCAACTGTCAACAAGTCTTGATTTGGACCATCCTGAGGGAAATGAAAACCTTTTTCAAGATTTCTCATATTCAGATTTGCAAACCCCAAATGCCATTGATTGTCAAGTTGCAGATGAAGACATGGAAGCTGGCACATATGATCAAATGCTACAAGGTGACTCCGTTCCATTTTGTTTTGAATCATTTCAGTTTTTGAAGGGTAAATTGCATAGTAAATCTTCAAATGAGCAGGCTATAGGAAATCGACAATCTCTCAGTTTTAATGTGGAGGATGAGACAGATAGTGAAATTTTTGAGCAAGTTGTTAATGAGAAATCTGAAATCATTTTGGATACAAAACTCTCCCTAGCATCAGATTTGCAGCCACCAAACGCAATGGAAGGTCAGATTACAGATGAAGGCGTGGAAGATGAAATACATGATTTAATGATGCAAGAGGATTCTGTACCCTTTTGTTTCGAAGCATTTTAGTTTATAAAGCAGAATCTTTGTAATATCTCTCAAGAGAAAGATGAACAGCTAGTAGGATGTCATACAGTTTCAAAGGATACATCGCAACAGTCTTCTCAAATGTTTGATGATCCTATTGCTGATGTGTTGGATGATGTTTGCAGTCAAAGTCTTTCTCCATTGGCTTTATGTAAGGTTGAAACGTGTGCTGATATAGACTTGATCCGGCAGCCAGTCTCTTTGTCATTTTTAGCAGGAGTCTTGTCACAAAGCTCAGATCAAAGTTTGCATTCATGGTATGAGGAGAAGAGAAGTAATCCATTGGATGAGCCAAGTCTTAGTGTGCATTTTGAGATCCTTATGCAGCATGAATTTCAAGATCCTTATGCAGTGTTTTTGGAGGCAGATAGAGAATCCATTGTATTCAACGGATCTGTTCACAAGTTTTCATGGGAGTTGCCTTTCAGTAGTTATCTCTTGTTGTTCATAAACGAGCACTTGCGGAGAATCCAAATAGCAACTGCAATACTTACATGGTTGCATTGGTTGTTTCATTTCACTTGATCAGGTGATGAATGAAATTGTTAGAGTAGGTTGTATTGAATAAGCTTCATATTGAGCATATTTCCAGTTTTTCAGTTGTGTTTAAGTATTGAGTCAGTTCTTAGTCAAGTTTCAGTCAATAAATTGAGTCATCAGTCTTTTGTCATTGTGTCAAAATAATGGACTCCATAGCCCAATGGATGAAGGCACTGTCTGCTCTCCCAAAGATCTGCAGTTCTTGGCACCTCCCAGGAGCTACCATCCCCATTGGAGCCAATGTTAGAGTCAGTCTTGTTATCCCTCTGTCAGAGATCATTTCTCTTATTGCATTTCATTTTTTAGATGTCTCATTCAGCTCATTAATCTGAATTCCATTAGGGGCATGCCATTTTCTGATGGAAGGGTTTGGTTTTCTCGTTTCCCTCATGTTTGTACCTGCTGGGTTGGTCAAAATTTCTCAAAATTCATCAAAGTGGAGTTCATGTCATTTACAGTCATAGATAGTTATTTTGGTCAAAAAGAGTCTTTCAGTTTCTAGGTCTAGGGTTTTGGTCTTCAGAAATGTTAAATAACGCTCGCAGGCCATGAGGATGTTTTCAATAAGTTTTTATTTCAAGATCTTCATCGTCAATAATGCTCAAGGATGTTTCTTCTTCAAAACTCTGTTTTGAAGAAGAAATCGTCAAATTAGTTGTTTGTAATAAATATGTATTTTAAAGTTTTTTCTCCATGAAGTACTTCAAATGCAGAATCTGGTCCTCCTTTGCCAAAGTCCAACACCACCATCCCTGCAAAAATCAACCAAGAAAACATCATTTCAAGCTCAGAAAGTCAATGAGGAAACAAAAAGACAGAGTTGTATTAAATGCAAAAAGTGCCAAAGTCAAAAAAATTACAAAATGGGTTATTGAGAAGCAAAAATTAAAACCATGTCTATATAAGATATTTCTCCAAGTTATTAATCCATTTGTATCAAGAGATTTCAAAAAATCCAAGAGAGAGGTCGATGTTGAAGTTTGGAGGGACGAAACTCTGAGTTTAAAGGGCCGACTGTGTGTTTGAAATCAGCGTGGCGCATTGGGATAGAGCGCGGCGCACCCACACAGCGCGGCACATAGAGCCGAAATACACTGTGCATTTTCCAAAGGGCGCGGCGCACTCACAGAGCGCGGCGCATTGGGCTTGTGCGTGGCGCACAGAGCCTCCAAGCCCAAAATTTCATCAGGGCTTCTAAATTCTTCAAACGATTCAACTCTTTTGATCCAAGTAAGTTGTGCGCCCTTGCCATTTGATTTTAACTTCTGTTGGGTGCTATTTGGAAGGAGGAATTCAAGAGTTTAAATGGTGAAAATATAACCCTATATCCATATCAAAATTTGCTCCTAGAGTCTGAAATTGGGTGTCAAAACTTGACTTTGGTGCCAAAACACTCTCATTCCATTTTCGCTTGTGTTTCCCACCACTGTTACATTATTGTCAATATCCTTCCCCATTCCCTTTCATCCTAAGCTACTCATATCATTCCATTCCCATTTCACTATCCCAAATCCTCTTATTCCCTATACTTATCCCTTTCTCCACATCACTTATAAATTCCCAAATCCCTAAGTCCCCCAAACAGTGACTGTCCTCACACTTAAATCTCACTTGACAGTCCTTTTTCCCACTATAATATTTCCTCACAGCACCTTATTTCATATGTGACACACTTGGTGTTGAAAAACAAACTATTGTTTTCACTATACATATATCAACATATACTTGTCAAAACACCTTGTTTTTAGCACCATGTCAGAGACAAATTCATCATATGAACAGGGATATGAGAAAGACAGTGACTCAACCACCGAGCTAAATGTACAGAGGAGGTCTCATAAAAGTGGCAGGCACGTCAGAGAAGAGCCCACTTCCTTGACTCAGTTGCAGGCCTGCCCGCTTGCAATGACATGCTTTTAGCAACATTCATGTTTTTAGTATTGTGAGATCATTGCTCAGATTCAGCATCATCAGGAGTTGGTTCGCTTATTTGTCCTACATTTGCGTGATGGTCATGTAAACCTTGCTGGAGTGAACTTCACCTTAACACCAGAAACCATTTCTCAGGCAACCGAGATACCAAACATAGGTGAGGAGTGGAATAAGAGACAACAGCTAGATATAGCATATTATGAACCTTACATCAGGCCTGGATATTTGAGGCAGTTGAGTAGAGTATTCCCATTCCGGTTTCTGAAGGAGTCCTATGCGCCATTAATGAAACTCATCATTAGATACTTCAGCTGTGAGGGTAGATTCTCACGCCTTTATGCATACCATATCAGACTTTTGATGCATTTCACGAGAGTGAGACTGATGAATATTCCATACTTCATGTGCCGAAACATAGAGTGGATGACTACCCTTGTGCAGAAGAAGACTCCAGAGCAGCAACATAATAGCATTTATCATTATGCACTCATTAAAATCATTGTAGTGCATCAGCTTGGATGGCAGGGCATTGCATGGGAGGAGTTCATTTACTGTGACTTCTTTACAGTCCCTTAGCCTCCTCCAGAGATTGTTCACGATGCAGGTGAGCCTTCACATCAGTTTGAGGTTCCTGAGACAGAGCCTATAAGTGTTCTAGTGTGTGTTACCTATCAGAGAGGTACCAGAGCCTTATTTGCAGCAGCACGACGAGTACTATCTCCGCCCAGGGTGGAAGGGGTCTCGTTACCTTCGACAACAGCACGAGTACTATCTCCACATGGCATGGAAGGGGTCTCACCTTCTACATCAGCATGGGTATAGGATAGAGGCAAGAAGCCTATGCAGGATGAGGGCCCCTCAGGAGGCCAACATACTTATTTTATATTGATCGATGTTGATTCGAGCTCTCCCAGCTCAAAGCTGAAAGAGATCATCCAAGAGAAGAAAGCTGAGATCGACACGCTGACCAAGAAATTGAAGAGAGCTTAGTGGGTTATAAATTACTTGGAGCAGCGGAATAAAAAATTGGAGGATCAGCACACACTCATGGAGCTGCAGAGAATCCGCGAAGACCGTGAATTGGCCCGAAAGAGACCAGTTGACATGACACCATTTGAGCGAGAAACTTGCCTTACGAGAGTCAACATTCATCTGGAGAAGCTCTTGGCGAAGGCCAATAGGGACAAAGACATGCTCAGACATATGAAGAACCACTATTGGGCTCGCACACACGTTTGCAGAGCTAGGATGAAGATCCTGAAGGCGAGGTTGAGGAGAGCACTGAAACGTCGGAAAAGGCCTGATCCACTCCGAATCTTGGCCGAAGCTTCCTTGGCTGAGCATGGGACATGATGGGAGACATTCACTCCAAATTTTAGCAAATTTGGAGTAAATTTTGTCATTTTTGAAATTTTGGTTGTAAAACAGGTTTTTCTGCCCGATGCGTCGCGCCACTCGACGCGCGCTTACGTTTGAGAGATCTTCTGGAGGAAAAATTTACATTTTTGGATTTTTTATGAAAATTTATGCATGCTCAGGAATGGCTGAGAGATTTCATGAAGTTCTGGGTGGTCTTAAAGGTCAAAAACACTCCAAAAATGGCCTTTCTGCCACTTTTTGCACCGGCAGTAACTAGTCTTGGGAGATTGCAGTTTTTGAGGGGCCAATGACATCCAAATTGAAAAATTCCACTTGGGTTGGATAGCAGACATCTAGGGATTTCCAAAGAGCTATCATGAACTCAATTTGGACTTCAGGAAGTGCCCAAAAAACAGGATCAAAGTGGCGCGGCGCATTGAGTTTTCTGGCGCGGCGCATAGAGGAATTTGGCCCAAATTTCACTTTTCAGCTTAGAAATTCGGCCAGTTTGACTAGTTTCACTTTTGGATGTAATTATTGATCTATCCTGATGTAATTTTGTAGCTATGATGCAAATTTGGCATGTTTTTACTTGTTCTAGAGGATTCATTCACTAAAAAGTGAAAATTAAGTGAATGGATCAGTTCCCTAGCATATAGAGGCAAGTTGTTTGGCTGCCTAGATTTCAGTTCCTTGTTTAGAATTGGTTGAAACATCTCCTAGAAGGATGAGCTAGACCCCTAGAGGCATGGGAAGGGGTTATAATTGTCTATATATTGTATTTTCTGAGACATCTTCATGGTTGGACTCTTGGGAATAGTTTGGCACTCCATTGTATATCCATTTTCAGTTTTTTGGCAAAGGAAAGACCAGAGTTTTGCAGCACTTGTTGGGATCCTTGTGGCTTCTAAGTTTTGATGATTTTATTCTCATGTTATTGTAAGTTTTATTAATGTTATATGTATTCCATTTCCCTTCTCTTTGCTTCTGAATTAAACAAATGAGTAATTGAGGTAGAATTCATTGGTTTGCTGGTGCTCTGCCTTAGAATTTTGTTTAGTTTTATATGTTTTTGTCAGTTTGAAGAGGATCCTTTCACCCTCTTGCCCTCTTCAGCTTCTCAGCAATATTTTAAATCCATTCATTTGATCTAAGACATCAAAGCCATTGCCTTCCCTGCCCCAACTTTGAACTCTGCAAGAATTTGGCCTCCTCCTCAAGCCCAAAATTGTCTTTCCCCTTTTTCCAAAAAAACCCCCAAAATCATTTCAAACCATCCTACTTATATACCTAGCCTAAAATTAGCATTCATTTCAGTCACCTCAATCCCTATTGATACATTTTTCCTGAGATTGACCCGGAGAGAGCCCTCTCCTGTTCTGGTAGGGCTAGCTACCAGACTGAGCGTGGTTTGGTGTTACCCTGAATCCCGCCTTCCTTCAGCCTAAGGTGGATTTGGGCTATAATAGATACTTCATCTCTTGTGTCAAAGGAATAAAAATATGGGTTTTGGGAAACTGTCACATCTGAATTATCATTAGAGAAAGGGTCATTTGAAAAATTGAAAGAACTTGATCCTTTTGACTTGTTGAAAATGAGGGCTGGTGTCACTTTACCTAACTGGCGTTATTTTGTGTCAAAGCTACAAATTCCTATCAGTCAATCTTCTAATTTAACATCCCATTTCACTACTCCTTTTCCTATTCAAACAACTACCCCTTCTGCTACATTTTCAACTAGCACTCTCACTGCAAGTATGGTTGGCCCAGCTAGGTTTTCTCCTCTTGTTCTACCTGCCCTACTCCATGACCTCCCAAAAGGATACTCCACTAGAATAAAGACTTTTGGAGGTGAAGAGGGAATCACTATAGAGAAGCATGTTAAAAAATTCAATGATTTCATAGACTTAGAAGAGGTATATGACGAGGATGTCAAAATGAGGTTGTTTTTGCAAAGTTTTATTGGTGAAGTAAGAAAGTGGTTTAAATATTTAAACCCAGGAAGTCTGTGAAATTGGGATGAGTTGGAGGATGTTTTTTTGAGAAAATAGGGAATTAAAGTAAACCTCTTTCAAGCCTTGATTGAATATTATAACTTGAAGAAATCTAACAATGAGTCATTCTAAGATTTTTCCAAGAGATTCAATAAGGTCTATAATTCTATTCATGCTCATATCAAACCACCTCCAGGAGCTGCCCAATTACATTATGCTAAGGCCTTTGATTATGAGTTTTACATTCTACTGAGGGAGATAGAGTCAGTTACTTTGGCAGATATGAAAAATTATGCTATAAAAGTTGAGGTTAATATGGGTGCAACAAATAGGTCCAAAATGGAAAAAGCAAGATTGAGAGAAGAAGAACAACCTTATACATCCTCTGATGTGATATTCGAAACCATGATGAAAAATATGGAGAGGCTTATGGATATAATTTCTCTTGGAAACAATCCCCCTCTAGCTGCACAACAAGAAACACAAGTTAGAAATCCTCATTTTAGAAGGCCTCAAAATCAACAAAGACCAAGAGATAATAGAAATCAATATGACCAAAAATTAGCCCTCCTTTCCAGCAAAAATTAGTGGATGAAGAAGAAACACAACATGAATTTCGAGAGGATATCATTCACTGTTTGGATGAAGATGTAGCAGGAATGTTTTTGACAAAGGAAGAGCATGATGAATCTAACCATGACATAGGAAATCAGGAAGCTGAAAAACAATATGATTATTTGAAATGTTATCAGCATGCCATTTTTGAAATGAAAAAACAATATAAACTTAGGAATAGAAATGTTCCTATAGAGGCCAATAAAAATCAACCTAAGAAATATGCTTTGAAGGTTGTTGAACTAAATAAAGACACCTCTTATGGCAAAGAAATTAAGAAAACACAACCTGCCTTCAATTTATAAAATGGAATTTCAAAGATCAAAATTGCTGTCCCTTTTGGTGAAATCATCAAAGTTACTGAATACTGATTTTGGGCCCTCTAATATTCTTAATTTGCAAGAAGATAATCCTACTATATTCTTAGGGCCAAGAGTGGAATATGAGCATAATGAAGAAGTTCCACCTTTCTATGTGAGCCTAAACATTCATGACATGATTTTACATAATGCTATGCTAGATTCAGGGGCATCTCATAACTTAATGCCTAAGGTCTTCAGGGAGAGAATGGGTTTAGACATAACCAAACCTTACAAAGATTTATTTTCCTTTGATTCTAAAAGATTTCAATGTATAGGTCTCATCAAAGATGTGGTTGTTGGTTTGACTCAAGTGCCTGCTAAAACAATATTGATGGAAATAGTTTTCGCTGATATCCCTCCAAAGTTTGGCATGTTATTATCTAGATCATGGGCTGCCAAAATCAAGGGAACTATGCAAATGGACATGAATTATGCCACTATCCATGTTTTTAGTGAGAAAAGAAGGCTATATAGAGATTAGAGGATGGCATACATGGTCAGTAGTAAAGATAAACCCAAAAAAATTCCATTGTATGTAGTGGAAACTAAGTTGGGATATTCTATCCTCTTCAATGAAATTACTAATGAGACAAAAAACCATAAATTGGAAAAAAATCAGCAAGTAGAAATTCAAAATTTTGAAGAGGTTAACAAGGAAGGTTGGTGGCATATGGATTTCGATGTCACTCCTAGAAGAGAGGGAGCTAGTGTAGGTATGTGGATTATCAATCCAAGGGATGAGAGTAAGTTTTGCTCTTATAAATTGAATTTTGATAGCACAAATAACATGTCCGAGTATGAGGCACTGTTTTTGGGTCTAGAAGTTTTGAAAAATTTAGGTGCCAAGAAGATTTCAGTTTGTGGCAATTCTAAATTGGTCATAAAGCAGGTAAAAGGCACTTACCAAACTAAAGATTTCAGAGTGAGAGCATATAGAAACCTGATTCTTGAAATGCTTGAAAATTTTGAAGAGCATAATTTCACCATCAAGTCTAGAGATCAAAATTTTGTTGTTGATTCTTTGGCTGTCTCAGTCAGTTTTTTTACCATTATGATCCATCCTAGCAAGAGGTATGAAGTTGAAGTTAGAATAGGAGAGATATGCTTGGAAATATCACTACAAGGAAAAGACCCTCTAGTGGATGTTTCTGAGGAAACCCTTATAAAAATACTTTAGACATATTTTTCTAGCGAAGGTTGGTGGGTGGAGGTTTTTGCAGATATTTTTCGTCGAGTGCTCTTATCAACCTAAACTGCACCGGTGCGTTCAACAGGAGAAAGCACCGGTGCGCACAAAACATTGGCACGTCGGACACTGTGCGCTCCGTACAAACCTGCCCGGTGCATATTATTACTGTAGGGCATTGGTGCTTTACAAGGATTGCACATCGATGCATCCTAAAACCCCACGCCAAAAGAGAAACAACCCGGGGCGATCTTAAGAAACCGCACCAGTGCACCTATAAAACCTTACACATCGGAACATGGTTAAATAAAAATTACAGCCAAAAAAATAATTTTTCACTTTTCTCAGTGCTCCAAAGCTCTCAAGCACCGGTGCAATTTATCCTTGTCTGAGCTGACCTGACATTGGTGCTCCCATTGCACCCATTGCACGCACTGCTGCTGTGCATTGCCGACCAATCTCCAGCTTGAATTTTTCAAAATGGTGGGAAAATTTACTTGTGAAAATTCTATAGCCAATATGCCTCCTCGACGGCCAAATTTATGGGTATTTTTCTTGTTTTTCCATAATTAAGCCTTTTAGCGGATTAAAATTTCAAACTACCTTAAAAATAACTATTTAAAAAAAAAAATTCGCGCTGTGTTATTGAGTCGTTCGGCTCGCACCGGTTAGCGGTGCTACCTGTAAATTTACAGGCCACACCAAAAATGGTGCTGACGGTATTCGCACCTGTTCCGGGGTGGTACCGAAAGGTGCACCGTGCTATTTTAAAATTAAAAAAAAGTGTGGTGTGGTTGGTTACCCGGCCGCACTGTTGACCATGTGGAATAGCGGAAATGCGGTGCGTTGACCTAAATAGCCACCCTGGGGCGGGTATTTTTGTCAGCGCACCGCATTTCGGTATTTTGATAGGGTCTAGTGCGGCCTGGTAAAAGACCACACCGTTAACTATGTAATGATGTTAGGAGGTCGGTGCGTTGACCGAACTATAAGCCCCGGGGCTTATAGTTTGGTCAATGCACCGACCTCCCGACTTGGTCCATAGTCAATAGTGTGGTAGTTATACCACCACACCATTGACTTAAGAAGAATTCTAGCAGGGCGGTGCATTGAAATTTTTTAGGTGAGCTGCCGCCGGTGCGCGAAAAGAAAGACACACCGATACCGATGCATGCCCGTTTTTTATGGCGCACCGAATATTTTTTTTTCCCCAAAAAAATTATATATGTAAATTACTAAATACATTTCTCATTTAATAATTTTTTATTTATTTAATATGTCAATCATTTAGAGGCAAGAAATGAGATAAGAGAGGGAACAACAGCAACAACAGGCGGACCAGTATAACATGGTTTTCTTGTGGGAGGCATGAGAGAGGGAGAGAGATGTGTACCCTCACCCTATTATAGCAGCTAACCAGGGGCTCCTAAGGCAGGTAGGCCTCCTCAAGTTCTATGAGGAGGCTACTTCCCTAAAGGCCCATGATTTGTTTTTGAGACATCTTATCTGTAGGTGGAATGCCCAGCTACAGGATTTCCAGGTTGGTCCCAACCAGTGGTACGCGCCCACTGAGGAGGACTCATATTTCATTACAGGGCTATCAAGGAGAGGGGTGGATTTTCCCTCATTCCTAGAGGTTCCAGTTGGATATGTAGTAGGGAGTCAGTTGGTGTACTCCCAGAGATACATTAGCACATATATACTGTCTCCTTTAGATTTTCAGGTCTCTGGAGGTCAGTTACGTATTGCTGCATTTGGTAGTGAGGAGGTGAGGTGCCTCTCACTTTTGATTTCGACCATGTCACACAAAAGAAGCGACGAGAAACACATTATTTGCCCGCTTCTATATTATGTTGAATCTTTAGTACAGGAGCCATGACTTGTCAGGTGCTTTGCCATTTTTTTGCAGCAGTTCTGTACAACCTTAGATAGATGTTGTGCTCATGCACAAGGGAGGCTCAACTTCCATTTTTCTTCAATGATTTTTTGTTTATTTTTTGAGAGGATTCAATAGATGAGGCCTACTTTTGTTTGGTAGCCTCGTAGGCCAATGTTGGAGGCACAGATGCACATGTGGGGATAGATGATGCCTAAGAGGGGTGAGACTGAGTTTTCCACGAGGATATCACATGATGCACTAGAGTTGCTAGCCAGTGTTGACGACCATCCCTTTGTTATGGTCCCCTGTACTTATGCTGGTTTGGGTTGGCGAGGGTGTGCAAACATCCTCTTCACAGATGATGAGCCACCAGAACATAGAGGTAATATTACTATTTTATTTAAATTTATTTTAACTTGTTCTTTAACTTGTTTTTATTAAATTGTGTAAGGAAATTGTCTAATTATTGTTGTGTACTTGTATATATTTTTCATACATTGGGTCTTTTGATGGCAACAACATGCCAGCACAACCACATGATCCAGGTGTGGATCTTGATGACAATCAGGATATCCCAGATGCCAAGGATCATCAGGAGGTCGGTGCAGAGATACCTGCTCTTGCTGGTGCGTAGGTACCACCTTTTTATAGGTGCGGTAGGCTTGATAGCAGATTGAGGATGGAGTTGGGCGACCAACTATGTGCATTGATTGTTGAGGCGAGACTAATTCTCACTAGTATGAGAGACATACACGCCGATGATAGGATGGTACATATGTGGAGAGGAATGCCGCGTGACATGTACATGTTGATGCAGCATGTCGTAGGAGCTACAATCTTAGTTATGCGGCTGAGGAGGACACTTGCACGTTATAGGTGTGGTCGAGACGCAACACGTGATTGGCAGTCTGAGAGTAGAGCCAACAAATCATCTGATGATCACGATCAGGGGAGTGATCATTGTTCACCTCACGTCGTGCCAGATGAGCAACCTTCACCAACATCGAGCAATAGTCATCATGGAGAGCAGGCTGGACCATCGGCCACGTCGAGTTAGTAGCCTACCACATCCAACAGTACTCATGATCATTAGCAGGCTGGACCATCGACCATGTCGAGTCATCACGTTGAGCATCCGACAGTTGATCTTGATCAGCCAGTGGCACCAGTACCAGATCAACATGTATATGAGCTTGTCGAGGCTGCACCATTGACTGAGAAGGCCTCAACTAGTACTGCTTTTGATGATGTACCACGAGCTGATATATCACTGTTATATTACAGTTGTATATTTTTGACATTATTCAGTTATCTATATATGGTCGATGTATTTTATGTTGATGTTGCAGTTGTACTTAATTTACATGTTGGTGATCAACATGATGTGTATATTGTTAGGTCATGTTAGATATGTTCATTTAATGTGCAGTTTGCAGATATATGTGTATGTGATAGCAGTTATTTGACATGAGATGTATATTTGATGTTTGTGTTGTGATGATGTTATACAATGCTAATTGTGTTTTGTTAGATGATCATGATCACGATGATGTTAGCGAATTTGAATGTGTTTTTTAGTCGAATATGATGTTTGTACAATGGTTATCATGATCGTGATGTTTATTAATTAATTTAATATTAAATGACCATGACATTTATTGAATATTATGTAGTGATTGTAATTGAAATTTTAATTTTAATTGTATGTAAAATTGTATTTGTATTTGTAATTGTAATTTTAACTGTAATTGTATGTAAAATATTTGTAAACTTTTGATTGTAATTGTAATATTTAATTTATTTTTGAAATGATTGTAATTGTAATTGTATATATGAAAAATTGTAAAATTGTAATTGTACTTCTAATTGTATGTAAAATTCTAAAATTGTAATTGTATGTAAAATATTTGTAAAATTTTAATTGTAATTGTAATATTTAATTTATTGTGAAATGATTGTAATTGTAATTTTAATTGTAATTGTATATCTATAAAATTGTATGTAAAATTCTAAAATTGTAATTGTAATGGTATATATGTAAATTTGTAAAATTGTAATTGTAATTGTAAATTTTATGTAAAATTCTAAAATTGTAATTGTAATTGTATGTAAAATTATAAAATTGTAATTTTATTGTAATTGTAATTCTAATTATATGTAAAATATTTGTAAAATTTTAATTGTATTACTGTGAAATGATTGTAATTGTAAAATTTTAATTGTAATTGTAATTGTATGTAAAATTCTAAAATTGTAATTGTAATTGTATGTGAAATTGTAATTGTAATTGTATATAAAATATTTGTAAAATTTTAATTTTATTAATGTGAAATTATTTTATTAAAATTTTAAATTTGTAAATTTGTAAAATTGTAAATAATTGTAAAATAATAAATCTAGAATAATATGAATTTTTGTAACATAATAAAGTTTAGAAAATAACCTTGGATGTGGGTGCATAATTCAGAATGTGAGTTGGCTCATCCTTAGCGTGGCACATGGCCTGGCCACATGGCCACGCATGGGGATCGTCCTGCAGGCAATAAAGCCTCCAGTTGCTCACCTCATGCAAAAAAAGCTGGCCCTGCCTCTTGCATTAATGACTGTTCGATCCGCCAGCTTGAGAGTTATTTCATGGCGCCGCTCCCCTCTCCATGGTCATTCGGCTCCTGCAATTTCGGTCTCTCGGCTCTCTGATGCAGGAGCATGAGGCTTCGAGATAAAAGACTTCATTTTTATTCCAAAAATATAAAAAAAATTTTACAAGAAAAGGAGTGCATTCCTTTAGCTGGCAATTTACTGTTTTGGTAGATAGGGATTTGAACCGCTTTGTAATTAGTTCAATGTATTTAGTTTTTAGTTGAGGATTTTAGGGAAAATATTATGCCAAATGATTTTATCTAAAAATAGGCAAATTTGATCCTTTAGAAGCGGATCTAAATGTTTATATGGAATATTTATGTAAGTTTGGACAACGTGAATGAGGATTTTGGCTGTAGAAAGTTTGATTTGCAGAATTGATGTCTCTATGTGTGAATGTCAGATCTCGGAGGGTTCTAATTATCCTTTGAAATATTACTGAGTTTGTTCTGGTTCCAGTTTGAGCTCTGACTTAATTGATTTATTTATGTGTTAATTTATATTTAAGCATATTATAAATTGGTTTTGTTTCAGCGATAAAGACACGCGTAAGATTTACTTCTATTGAAATTCGAGTGAGTTTGTTTAACCATAGAAATTCCATAAGCCATTGCAAGAATATTTGTTACTTGCAACAACCAAAACTCTGCTACTCATTTGAGCCATCGGTTTGTTTTTTTCTTCGAATTACTCAGGAATAGTTCATCAGTGATGTTAAAACTGGTGGAGACATGGAAATTGGATAGCAGTAGTGTATAGGAGTCCAACAGGAGTTATAACCGTCTGATCTGCAATCTGACGGTTATCACAAATTAAGCTGCAAGAGCTTTAATATCTTAAACGAAATCGATATTTTATAAGTCAGGTTTAATGATTTAAGTTGACCGCTCAGCAATTCATTTGATCTGACGGCCTTTACATCAAGATCTTTGATCCGACGAATATCGCATCAAAACATGCATGTGGTTTAATATGGAAATTGGATGTGATAGTTTTATGGAAAAGGTTTTAAGATTTGTTGAAATCCGTCACTAAATAAAATTCAAGAGGAAATTGCGATTATTTCTTGAAGAGTAGTTCCGTCATTGTTTTTTAGTAATTTGGGACTGGATGAGTGAGACTTCGAAGAAGTCAAAAGGAGAATTTTCACCTGGAACTGAAGACATAATCTAAAAATTAGAGATATTATCCATAACGGCTACAACAAGCCCACCATTTGTGGTATCAGAGCAGCCTTTAGACACTGAGCAAGATCTCAAAGATCAAGAAAAGAAATACAACATGGCTTACAGAGTTGGAAGAGGAGGTGGTGCTGGTCGAAGAAGAGGAAGACCAGTTGCAAATGCTGAAGTGTTGGAAGTTATGCAACAGATGCAAGATAGATTAGAAGCAATGGAAATGGGAAATCAAAGAGATGCAGATGCTAGAGATGTCAGTGAGCCTAAAGTTGAATCTGCAGAAGAGGGGGAACCTATAGAAGTTACTCCTGAAATGAGATTTTTTAAATCAGTGTTGGGATCCACATCTAAACCGAGACTTGAAGTTTCGATTTTTACAGGAGGCTTAAACTCATAGGAGTTAATAGATTTGGTTAATGACATGGATAATTTATTTGATTATGAAGAAATGGAAGAAGGAAAAAGGGTGAAATTTGTTGTCACAAAATTGAAAGGACATGTAGCACTTTGGTGAGATGGAGTGCAGGCAGAAATAAGGAGACTTGGTAAGCAGCCAATAAAGAATTGGAATAGGATGGTGGCAAAGTTGAGAGGTAAGTTTTTGCCAAGTGATTATCAACTTTCATTATTTAGACAAATGCAGAATCTTAGACAGAGGTCAATGAAAGTCAAAGAATATACAGAGGAATTTTACAAAGTAAGCATAAGAGCAGGAAAAATTCAAGATACAACAGAGAATATTGCAAGATATATTAATGGTCTCAGAATGGAGATCCAAGATGAGATAAGTTTTTTGTCTCCTAAAACAATAGAAGAAGCTTATCAGATGGCCTTGAAGGCTGAAGAAAAACTCATAAGGAAACAATCTGCCAGAGGTAGAGGTAATTTCCGAGGAAGAGGAAGTCAAGGTGGTAGAGGAAGATCTACAACACCTAGAGAAGAAGCTAGCAGTAGCTCGAGTCAGCATACACCCATAGAAGGTGATGCAAGTGGAAGAAGGAGTTTTTATAGAGGAAGACAAGGTAGAGGCAGAGGAAGATAAATCAGATGTTACAGATGTAATAAGCTGGGACACAGAGCTTATGAATGTACAGAGAATGTGGGGTCAAATTAGAGAAATGTAATTGTTACTTATAATGAAGAAGAAGCAGAAAAAGTGCCAGAAGAAGAGAATATAAGAGAGAAAGGAGAATATTTGGTAGTTAACAAAGTTCTATTAAAACCAACAAAGGAATTTGTTGAACCAGCACAAAGAAAAAATTTGTTTAGAAGTGTGTACAAAGTTCAAGGAAAATGCTATAAAATGGTAATTGATAGTGGCAACATTGATAATTTGGTCTCTACAGAAGTGGTGGACAAATTGAAATTGAATACAAAGAAACATCCAACACCATACAAGGTGTCATGGCTTCAGAAAGGATATCAGTTGTTAGTGAATGAACAATGTGAAGTGGAATTCCAGTTGGAAAGCTACAAAGACAAAATTATGTGTGATGTGATGCCTATGGATGTATGTAACATTGCTGGGTAGACCTTGGTAGTATGATAGAGGAGCTATGCATGATGGGAAAAAGAACACATAAAATTTTTGTAAAGATGGTGTCAATCATACATTGTTGCCTATAGAAGAAGAATATGCATCAAGAAAACCTGATATGAAATATTTATTACTGAGTGGAAAAGAATATCTGTAGCAGATTGAAGATGATGAGGTAAAATTTGCATTAATTTGCAAACCCAAGGTAGTAATTACTTCCACTAAAATTTCTGATTTACCAATTGAAATTCAAGAGATGCTGGAAAATTACTGTGATATCATTGTAGATGATTTTCTGGATGAATTACTACCTATTAGAAAGATCAACCATCATATAGATTTGATCCCAGGAGAAAATTTTCTAATTAAAGTAGCATAAAGGATGAATCCCATAGAAAATGAAGAAATTAGGAAGCAGGTACAGTTACTGTTAGATAAATGACTGATCAGAGAGAGTTTGAGTCCTTGTGCAGTGCCAACAATGTTGAGTCCAAAAAAAGATGGAGGCTGGAGAATGTGCACTGATTCAAGAGCAATAAACAAAATAACAATCAGGTATAGATTTCCTTTACCCAGAATTGAAGATTTGATGGATTTTTTAAGTTGGCCAAGATATTTTACAAAACTAGATTTAAAGAGTGCCTATCATCAAATTAGGATAAGGGAAGGAGATGAATGGAAGACAACTTTTAAAACAAATGAAGGATTGTATGAATGGATGGTGATGCCGTTTGGATTATCAAATTCTCCTAGTACATTTATGAGGCTTATGAATGAAGTATTGAAGGAATTTATTGGTAAATTTGTAATAGTATATCTGGATGATATATTAATTTATAACAAATCTAAAGAAGAACACATGAGTGATGCAGGAGCATTAGCTCGGAAAAATACCTTGTATTTTTATTAAACCTAGGGGTCTCATGTTTTTGAGAATTTATTAATTTCATGTAAATATTAATTTGAGTGATTAAATTATATTTTAATTAATTATATGTGAGGATTTGTAATGTTTTCAAATAATTGGAAACCATGAGAGAAATTAGCTTTGAGATATTTTAGAATTGATTATGAGCCTAAGTTAGAATTAGTTTCAAGGTTTTAGGGATAAAAATCTATCTTTTAGGGGGTTGAGATATTTGGGGATTTGTTGAGATATTAAAGGGATTGAACTCAAATTAGTGCATTTTTAATTTGTATAAATTGATAGGCCTCAAAGGCAAATGGAGAGGTGAGATTAGAGTGCAGCATAGAGAAAAATTTTGTAAGCCTACGAGCTTTTGTAAAGGGCCAGTAAATTGGAAATCAGGCCAAGAAGGAGGACTTCCATGTCAGGTTTGCATGATTAATGAAAGAATTTGATTTTTGAGTTAATTTCCATTGTATGGCTATGGGATTGTTGTTTATGAATTCAAAGACAATTGAGTGAATCGAATTTTGTAAGGGATTGACAGTTCGATTTGAATAATCAATGTCGATATTGTTAAAACCCACAATGCAAAACTGTTGAAGGCAAAAGGCATTGAATCGAGCGCTGAATCTTGGTGTGAATGGGTGTTTGTTTTAAATGTAATTGAGTCTACGATTTTGGGTATGGAGTTAAAGCTTGTGTAGAAATTCTGATCTTTTTTTGGCAATCCGTTACCTATTGTGAAGGACTGATAGCAATCTAATATATGGTGTAACTGAATTCGTGTTCTCCGCGCAGTGGATCGTCGAGCATTAATAGTAAATGGTAAGGTTGAAAACTGTTTGATATGTGGAACTGAATATACATCTTAATGAACCTCGAAATGGACGAGGTTCGATTCAGAAATAGTTCTGCGATGAGCAGATTATTAAATTCTGCAGTTAATAATATAGCTGTAGCATTGGTGTGACAATTTCGGCATGAAATAGCGTTGAATTCAAATGGTACAGGAAATCGCGTTAAATTCCCACTTGAATGGTTTTAATTGTATGTAAAAAGTGCAGGTCTGGAATCGAATAGCTGGTAGAGGTCGACACTGGAGCGAATGAAGCCAAGCTACATGTGTTGATGTGTGATCGAGTGAGTAGTAAGCTGGATGATGAAAGGCTGCGTTGAGTTTTGTTTTACAGGAGTGGATACAAGCGTTTCGAATCAAATCTGAGTAATTGTGGTGCATTGTTAGATCAGTTAATTATAATTAAAATCATGGAGCCAATCCACAACATCAGGAAAGGCGTGATCTCAAAGGTCGATTGTCATCATGCCATTAAGATAAACGCAGAGCAAGAATGGTCGATAGAAGAGGTCCGTTGAAATTGACGGAGTGGTAAGTTGAAATGCAATCGAATTACCGGATTGAGAAGCAACACTGTGAACAGAACCATGAAATTGGTGTAACACTGAGGTCTGCGTTCTTTCAGTGGGATGAAAGGTATGTTAATCGCCTGAGCCAGATTTTTGAACTTTGATTTTCTTTTAATCGAAGTAAAATATGTTTGAACGTTAATTGTGAACGCCGACATTTGTTTTTAAGCCTGAGTTATGTAATTGCGAAGGTCGAATGGGGAATTGAAACACTCTGGCATTGTTGACAAAATCGACTATGGTTAAGTCAATAGTTGTGGTCGAATGTGTTGACATTTGACTTTAATCAAACTCTGTGCATGTATATAATGGGCATAACGAAAGTTGAGGTGTGAGAGCGTTGGAGAAGGCGCACTTGAGTTTGCGTAGACATTCATGGGTAAGCATATTTGTATTTACCGTAGCCAGATATATTATAATGTTGAATGGAATGAGCAATTCAAGGATTGAAGGAGTGAAATTTTGTGTGGACCAAATGTTATTTTGAATAATGATGTTTGCGGAATGATGGAATTAAAAGGGCGCACATAATAATGGAGCGAGAGTCGATTTGTTAAATCTTTTGGGTCTGGGCTAATTATAAAGTTTGAGTTCGAATATTTATTGAATAGTCATATAGTGAGAGTATTATTGGGTTTCTAATGCCATTTGAAGTGGGGGTTTAAATGCATGGAGAATGATTATTGGGTTTATGGGTTTTGAACCATATGTTAAGAAGAAGCTTTTGAAATGATGTGCATGTAATTGCAGACTTGAGATTTTATTGGGTAGTTTGTTTGAGAAGCATTCTAATTGCATGTGTGAAGATTGAAGATTCTGGGTTTGCAGGGTCAGCCTGCATCAATGAGACATCTGAATTATGTCTTAAGGAAGTTGCACCAGGAAAAGTTGATGGGAAATTTAAAAAAGTGTTCATTCATGAAAGAAGAGTTGATATATCTAGGCTTTGTTGTTTCTGCTGATGTATTGAAAATGGATCCAGAGAAGATAAAGGCAATCATTGAATGGCCTTCACCTAAGAGTGTTTTTGAGGTAAGAAGCTTCCATGGTCTTGCTAGTCTTTATAGAAAATTCATAAGGAATTTTAGTAAGATCAATGCTCCTATTATTGAAACCATAAAGAAGGAAAAACAACCATTTAGATGGATTGATGAAGCAGAGAAAAATTTGCAGTTGTTGAAATGAAATATAACAGAAAAACCTATCTTAATTTTTCCTGATTTTAAAAAACCTTTTCAAGTGAAATGTGATGCCAGTGGGGAAGCTATTGGAGCTGTGTTAAGTCAAGAAGTCAGATCTGTAGCTTATTTCAGTGAAAAAGTGAATTAGACAAGAAGGAAATATTCTTCTTATGACAAGGAATTTTGTGCAGTTGTATAATCATTAAATAAGTGGAGACATTACTTGATGTCTAAAGAGTTTGTGCTTTATTCAGACAATCATGCATTGCAATACATTATGCAACAACCAAAACTGAATCAGAAACATGCAAAGTGGGTAGAATATCTTCATAGTTTCAATTTTGTATTGAAACATATAAATGGCCAGGCAAACAAAGTAGCAGATGCCTTAAGTAGAAAAAGAATTTTAGTTCAAGAAAGTCAAATTCAAGTGTTGGGTTTTGATTTTCTTAAAGGATTGTATAAGACAGATTTGGATTTTAAAGAGGCATTTGAAGCATGCAATAATCCTGTTTTGTTGGACAGAAGTAAGTGGTTGGATTTTTTCTTACAAGAAGGTTTGCTATTTAAAAGAAATCAGCTGTGCATACCAAATTGTTCTTTGAGAGAAAATTTAATTAAGGAGAAACATAGAGGTGGACTTGGTAGACATTTTGGTACATACAAGACTTATGAACAACTGATTCATTTTTATTTTTTTCCAAAGATGAGATCTGAAGTGGAAAATTATGTGCGAAATTGTAAAGTTTTTCAGTATGCAAAAGGAAGGAGTCAAAACACAGGTTTGTATGTTCCATTACTTATTCCAGATAGACCTTGGAATATGGTAAGTATGGATTTTGTTTTGGGTTTACCTAAAACACAGAGAGGGTATGATGCAATTTATGTTGTAGTTGACAGATTTTCTAAAATGACACATTTTATTCCATGTTATACACCTAATGATGCTACTCATGTTGCTAATTTGTTTTTCAAAGATATTGCAAGGTTGCATGGGTTACCTAAAAGCATTGTCTCTGATAGGGACACTAGATTTGTTGGTCATTTTTGGAGAAAATTGTGGAAAAAGCTTGGTACTAAACTAAGTTTCAGCTCAGCTTATCACCCTCAGAATGATGGATAGATCGAGGTGGTGAACAAAAGCTTGGGTAATCTTTTGAGAAGCCTTGCAGGTGAACATCCTAAATAGTGGGATCAGATTTTGACACAGGCTGAATATGCTTATAATGACTCTCCTAATAGGAGTACAAGGCAAATTACATTTCATATAGTTTATGGAATGCACTCAAGAGGAGTGTATGAATTAAGAAATTTGGGAAAATCATAAATGAGAAGTGCTAAAGGAGAAGAGTTTTCTTCAAAAATTCAAGCAATACATGACCAGATAAAACAAAAGTTATAGGACAACAATATCAAGTACAAAAGAAGAGCAGATTTGAAGAAGAGGGAAGTTAAATTTGAGGTTGGAGATTTGGTTCTAACACACCTGAGGAAGGAAATATTTCTAGAAAGGGCGTATAACAAGTTGAAATTTAAGAAAATTGGACCATGCAGAGTATTGAGAAAATTTTCTACAAATGCATATGAAATTGAATTACCCTTTGACATTGGAATATCTCCAATTTTCAATGTTGCTGATTTGTATAGGTATGAAGATAGAGACATAGATGATACAAATAAAGGAAAATAAGAGATTTATTGGTTGAAACAATTACCCACAGCAAAAACATTGCAGCCAGAGAAGATTTTAGACAAATATTGTCTAAGAAGACAAGAGGACGGGAATATTTTGAGTATTTAGTCAAATGGGAAGATAAACCACTTGCAGAGGCTACTTGGATGACAGAAAACATGTTACAGAAATTGGGCAGTTCTGTAGGGAAACTTATGGACAGGAGCCCATGAATAATTTTGTCCTCAAGAGTCTGATGCAGGAGCATGAGGCTTCGAGATAAAATACTTCATTTTTATTCCAAAAATACAAAAAAAAAGTTTACAAGCAAAGGAGTGGATTCCTTTAGCTGGATATTTACTGTTTTGGTAGATAGGGATTTGAACCACTTTGTAATTAGTTCAATGTATTTAGTTTTTAGTTGAGGATTTTAGGGAAAATATTATGCCAGGCGATTTTATCTAAAAATAGGCAAATTCAATCCCTTCGAAGCGGATCTGAACGTTTGTATGGACTATTTATGTAAGTTTGGACAACATGAATGAGGATTTTGGATGTAGAAAGTTTGATTTGCAGAATTGATGTCTCTGTGCATGAATGTCAAATCCCAAAGGGTTCTAATTATCCTTCGAAATATTATTGAATTTGTTTTGGTTCCAATTTGAGCTCTGACTTAATTGATTTCTTTATGTGTTAATTTATATTTAAGCATATTATAAATTGGTTTTGTTTCAGCGATAAAGACATGCGTAAGATTTCCTTCTATTGAAATTCAGGTGAGTTTGTTTAACCCTCGAAATTCCATAAGCCATTGCAAGCAGCTTTGTTACTTGCAACAAACAAAAATCTGCTACTCGTTTGAGCCATCAATTTGTTTTTTTTTTAAATTAATCAGGAATAGTTCATCAGTGATGTTAAAACTAGTGGAGACGTGGAAATTGGATAGCAGTAGTGTATAGGAGTCCAACAAGAGTCATAACGGTCCGATCTGCGATCCGACGATTATCGCAAATTAAGCTGCAAGAGCTTTAATATCTCAAACAGACCCGATATTTTATAAGTCAGGTTTAATGATTTAAGTTGACTGCCCAACAATTCATTTGATCTGATGGCCTTCCCATCAAGATCTTTGATCTGACGAATATCGCATCAAAACATGCATGTGGTTTAATATGGAAATTGGATGCGATAGTTTTATGGAAAAGGTTTTAACATTGGTTGAAATCTGTCACTAAATCAAATTCAAGAGGAAATTGCGATTATTTTTTAAAGAGTAGTTCCAAAATTGTTTTTGATTAATTTGGGACTGGATGACTGAGATTTCGAAGAAGTCCAAAGGATATTTTTCACCTAGAACTGAAGAGATAATCTCAAAATTAGAAATATTATCCATAACGCCTACAACCAACCCACCACTCTCTCTGCTCCATGCTCTTCTGTTGCCTTCAAGATCCTCTGCGACCTGCATTTGCAGTTGGTAGTGCTGTCTTTGTATACCAGTCACCCCATTGTTGCATTGTCTCTGCACACCAGCCACCCCAACACCTCGTCACCCTTGCATGCAAGCCATCCCTCTGTCTCTCCCCTTGCTCATGCTCATTCCTGCTCAAGCATGCCACAGAGGCATATAATGAGGTGTCGTCATGACCGAGGCAGGGGCCAGTCCTCACGCCCTCCCATTTCACTCCACGAAGATATCCGCACCCCTCATCCCGAGGACAATTCGACGCAATTTCACTACAACTGCACTCTAGACCACCCTCAGGCCACCGCCACCATCACTGTGAGTTTTTAGGATATGCCATTGAGCTCTGGCTCAAGAAAGCGGCTCAGAAAATGAAAAATTTCACTTGCTCCCCCTTAGCATTCTCGAAAGTCGGAAGCGCTGCCAGTCAAACCAGGAGAGCACTCCTCTAGCAGTGAAGGCAGTGGAAGTGGTAGTCTAGTTCGCTCTGAGGATGAAAGGAGGGATGGTAGAGGTAGCCTAGTGCACACTGCCACCACGCCTAAGCCCAAAGCGCAACATTAAAAGAAAGACGAGGATTCATCAGAAGACTACAAGTGTCTAATCGCTGAAGAGCCTCTGCCTCAACCTCATGACAAGTAGCATGCCATGCAGCTTCAGTTTTGATAGGTTACCTCTCTCTGTGTTGTTTCATCTTTCAGATATCATGCTTTTTCTGAACCATGTGATAAAATCTTGCTCCTATTTTGTTAATGCTAGTTTCCCTACTCAGGGAAGCAATTTTTGGATTGGTTTCCCCATCTGGGGTGGTCACATTTCAGTTTTTTTGAACTCTTCTCCCTCCGGAATTAGCTAGCATAGAAATTTCTGGGGAAAGCTTTGAACTGTAAATTATGTGAAAATTAATAGAATAGTCTTAATTAGAAAAAAAAAAGTTTAGAAAATAATGCAAATAAATTCATGTACTTTAGAATTATCATTATTTTATTATGATCTTACATACAAAAAAAATAACTTTATACAATACACCATTTTTATTGAGATCAACATAATTGCAAATTATCAAGTGAAATATTGATTTTAACATTAATTCAAAATACATATTATAATGTTTCAAAAAAAAGAGTCTTATAAGGTATAAGGTAATTATGTCCTCTTATTTATAAAAACCCATCTTAAAAAGTATAAATATTGATGAAATAATGCATGTACCATTTAAGATGTACTAATTCCATTAAACAGATTTTAGAATAATTCGAGTATATTACCATTGTGTTGCCTCTTATGGATGCTAATCCCATGAACATATTTTAGAAGATTTCGAGTGTCAAGAATGCAATAGAAAAAAAAACACATTTTTGGACTATTTTTCATTTTATTAAAAGGTTTTTGAGATTTTTTGTGGGGTTATGGGATAATAGATAGTACTGACCCTACCGTATTGGTATTTCAGTTGAATTTTTCCTAGAAGCGATATGACCAAATCTTGTAGCTATGCATTTAACAAAGAACCCATATATTTTGAGAATATGATTGAATACTGTTGTCATATACTTGAGCACTATTCCATTTCTTCACCATATTAGCACAAAATAGAAAGAATAATTTTTTACATCATAATAACACACAACTTTCAAAAAATAAAACACTCCATTATGTGTTTCGAGGCATTTTACGCAAATGATAGGCATTTCTATGGAGTTTTATCCATATTCTACAATTTAATGAGGGTTGGAGGGACCTTACAATCCTGTATATGTTAGTAACTGAACCCTTTGGTAGAACCAAAGAAAATTTAGGCAAATTCCTCAGCGAAGTAGACTGCCCATAATCAATTCCTTCGAGACCTCAACAGAAGAAATAGATATGCTTGTCAAAAATAGAGATGCATGTAAGAGGCTCCTGTTGGCACCTTTTCTTATTGCAGTTTATGGAAAGGTTCAAGTTTCTTTTTCTGAAAGAAGAAAAGGTGTAGCTTTGAAAAGAAATGGCCCAAATATTTTCATAGCAAAATGTACATTTCCAACATGTCTAAGAACTAAAATATCTCGAACTTCAATAAGCTGCTCAAAAACAAAACTTTCCCAACCATTTGTGAAAATTGGCCACATCTTAGCATAGCACAGGTTCACATGCCACAATTTCCCACTTGGGCCCTGTAGTATTGCATCTTCACACGCCCCACATTGCATTCTCTCGACATAATTAGTGGGGACCTCTTGCAATAAACAGAATGCATTGAAGAATAGTCATTTCCATCAAGAATTTATCCAATTCTAATTCTCAATTCTAATTCTAATTCTAATTCTCAAGAATAAACAAAATTCTAATTTTAATTGCATATTTCCATCAAGAATAAACAAAATTCTAATTCTCAATTTCTATGGTTGGAGTTGACTAAATTTTGGTGTACACACCTAAAAGTAATTTTGGTGCTTGAAAAATGGACTTTTTGTAATCGGTGCTAATGTACATATAACCGCACCGGTGCATTTTAGTTACTGCACACCAGTGCCATGTTACCAATGGATGCATCGGTGCAGTGCTATTAAGTGACGCACCAGTGATGAATAACCACAAATAAAAAAAGCGCAACTCTATTTTCTTTAAGTGAAAAAAAAGAGCCGTAAATTGAAAAATGCGCAACAAAATATTTTCGAAAATCTAATTTCATAAAACAATTCTTTAAATAGTAAACACTTCTCATAATTTCACTATTTTGCAACAAATTTCAGCCGAAGATTTGTAGGAGACATACTTGGAGCAAGAGAGCACGAGAGAACTGCGGAGCAACGAAATATGTTTGAAAAAAAGTATTCAAACAATCAGAATTCCAAACCTCTAGTGATTCAAACCCTACAGCATAGAATTTCAAATGATATCATGATTAAATTTGATTATTTTTTTAACTTTTTCTGCAGATTTTTTACGAAGTAAGAAAAAAATTTCAATTTAATTTTCATTTTTAGAAACAAAAAAAAAAAATCCATTTTTACCCTAAACCCTTCATTCTTTTTGTTTCTGCCCTTTCTTCTCCCTGTTTCTGTGATTTCAGAATTAGGGATTTTCATTTTATATTTATAGGGTTTGTATTGCTATATATAGGCCTATGACATCCAACCCACGGGACAACTTGCATAGTCGGATCCCAATCCATGTTGGCCCTTGTGTGAATTTTTGAGAAAAATATTTTTTTTATCGGTGCTCCCTGCGTAACCTAGCGCACCGGTGCGCTGTATTATCCTAGTGCACCGCCAAAGGACTGTGTAATAAAAATTTTAAAAACATATTTTTTTAATCAGTGTGCCATATGTAAAATAGGGCACCGGTGCGCTATTTCATTATGGAACACCGCGAACGTGTTGTTTTGCAAAAAAATGTTTCATTGTGTTAATTGGTACACCATGTAACATATAACACACCGCACTGGGTCTCCTAGTTGACAGAGAGCACCGTATGGTGGTCCCTTGTTTGCGCGGGGCGTTTATGATACAAAAACTAACACTGGATGATTTTTATTATTTTCTCTGTGTTTATCGGTGTGGTGGTTAACATGTAACACATCGGTGCTCCTTGTTGATATAGAGCACTGTACATTTTATGATACTGTTTGTGCGGTGCATTTATAAGACCCCCACGCACTGATGTCAAAGCGTACACAATGAATGGCACACCGGTTTCTTGAGAGTTTTTTTTACCTGAAAAGTTGACAATTTATTTATAAATATATTAATGAATGATATGGTACATGTTTCACATTGATAAAGAAATGACTGACAAGAGATCAAGTTACAAAAATACTGATAACACATGAATAAAAGCAAAAAATGCAAGTTCTTTGTAAATTCTTTACAAAAAATATTATTTTTGAACTATATGTAAGTTTAACTAATATGTATTGTTTACTGTGTATCATGCAGAGTCACAAAATGACGAAGCTTGATAAGATTATTTCTGATCTAGGACCAGAAGAGTGTAAAAGCTTGATGGAAAAATTGCAAAAGGATGAATCAGGTGAATGAAAAAATACTATCGATCCAATATGAGTTTCTTTTTTAATTTTCAATAATAATATACTTAAAATTATTAGATAACATGTGTCAAAGAATCTATTAATTCACATCTGTTTAATGTACTACAGGGACCAAAAACTTAGAAAATGAATGTTGTTCTAAGAAAAGAAAAAAAATGGAACATGCAAATGAAAATGAATTGCTCCTTAACTCATCTGGAGTGGTGCTGGAGGTTAATGAAAGGGGGAAAAACTTTTACAAAAGTTTGAGGGATCTAGTGGAACGAATGTATATATGTTCTTTCCACTTACAATACAAAAATCAATCCAATGATTCCAAGAACCAGTTTTTATCTAAACTACAGAAAGAGTTTCCAGAGAATTGATCAATGAGACATGTCAAACTTTTAATAGCAAAAACGTACCAAAAAAAAAGGAATGAAAAAGTAATATTCCTTTAAATGTTTGTCTAGAATTATTTATAAATATCACTTTTGTTAAATTTACTTTTCATATATCAATATAAAAATTAAATAGTTTATGGTCATGTTACATTTTCAGGAAGATTATGAAAATATCAAAAGGTGAACGAGATGTTATTAGAAATATGCCAGTAGGAATGTCCAAAAAGGTGTACAAGGAGATGGTCAAAAAAATGAACAAAATTGCATCACAGGAGGAGCCATATCAATAACAACATGCTTCAAATGTGATATGTAATCATTGAATTTTTCAATCATTAGGTACAACAAATAAACAATTTAGTATTAAATATTAATTTTCAAGTATTTTCTTGCAGAAAATAAAAGAAAATGGAACCCATTCAGCACATAAAATAGGATGACAAGGAAGAAAAGGGTTGATATCTAAGTTTGTGAGTAATTTTTACTTCGTTATAACAGCTTAACTAGATTTCATTTTTGTATTTTTTAAGTTGTTTTACAAAAATCATCATTGAATGTATTCAAACAGGTGCTAACATACAAAGAAGAACCATCAGACGAATTGATTGAAGTTGGGTTAAATATGGGTTGTAAGTATATGTTGGCATATCAGAAATTAATTATGGAATTTGTAAGCATCTATCGATCTTGTTTTACTTAGCTCCGTGTATAATTAATAGAACAAAAAAATCTTTTATATTAAATATATGATTTGTTATGGGGTATAAAACTTGCAGGAAACAAAGTATGGAATTGCGCCAACTGATGAAATCTTGAAAGATGGCATGGTACATGGTTTTGAAAGAATGTTTATAGTTTATGAGTCATTTTTTGCTATGGTACGTTATATCTTTTCGATTTACATTGATGTATATTATTTAATATTTCAATTTTCATTATTCTCACCAATGTATATACACTCATTACAGTATAATTTTATGTTTGTAGATGGAAGGTGAAGAAGAAGAAAAAAATCAACACCGTGAACAAAAAATTCCTGAAAGTAACCCAAGTCATGGAAGTAGCTCTAGCAGTGACAAAAATTCAAGCGAAGAATGATAATCACTATGTTTGGATATCAAAGCAAGGCATTGTATTTTTTGAAATATTTGTCTATGAAATCAGACATTTTGTCTAATATAATGGACATAGTGTCCCAATTGAAATACAAAGGGATACCAATAACTGTCCCATTTTATATGACAAAGACTGTCTTATTCATATATATATATATATATATATATATATATATATATATCATAAAATATGTTTTAATTTATTCTATTGCGTTCTCCATTGTCACTGTGAAATTAAATTTATTCTATATAACACGACTAATTAAATTTATGGATGATTAAATATTATAATGAAGAGATGTGAAATTTGATGATATGATATAACAAATTAATCCAAACATCACATTCAAATGCACTAATAAAAATTTAATGCATATGAATACTGTTATAAGATATATATGTGTCGACTTTTGATGAATAATGAATTTTAAAAAATCACAATTATTATGATATGATATAACAAATTAATCCAAATATCACAATCAAATGCATTAATAAAAATTTAATTGATATAAATATTGTTATAAGATGTGTCGACTTTTGATGAATAATGAATTTTAAAAAATCACAATAATTGCACTGTCACAGGTTGATGTTTCTAAAAAATACAAAATGAACACTGGTGCGTGTCAATTACTGTACACCGGTGTGTTTGTATGTTGCAGTGCACCGATGCGTTTCTACGACCTATGGGCACCACAAAAATACCAAAACCAATTAAAAATCTCAGTGCGTTTGTGCGATATTGTGAATCGGTGTGTTTATGTGAGACTATGCATTGGTGCATTTGTACGACCTATGGGTCTGACACAAATACCAATACCAATTATAAATATCGGTACTTTTTTCTGATATGGTGCACGAGTGCGTTTCCATAAGTATACGTACCGGTGTGTTGAGACGACCTATGGGAACTGCACAAATCCCAAGACCAATTAGAACGACCCATGCGTTGTATAACCAACACTGCGCCCAGTGTGATTTTATACCTTGATGGCCTGGTGCATGCATCTTCATCCACCCTGGGCCACCTTCTAGATGACACACACCGGTGCATTGAAACCTTAGTAGCGCACCGATGAAAAAAATATCCATAATAACCTCCGACCGCCCAGTTTTTTTAGTTGTGTTGAATTTCTGTTAAAAGCTCCGCCAAAACCTCCGTAACCATAAAAAGATGTTGTAGCACATTTTTTTGACAATTTTGGCCAATTTTTTTTTTTCTAAGTAAAAATAATTCTATTATGTATAAAATTACTGGTACAAAACTGCCACAATGTCATCTGTGAAAGCTTGACCACTGGGCTTGATAAACAAGCTAATCATAGAGAGTCTGGACCACCCTGAATGGGAAACCGGTCCTTTTAACAGAGATTTCTTGGCTTCCCTTGTAAGGGAAACCAGCCTTGAGTTCATACATGACAAAATAACATAGAAACAAGTGCTAAAATTAACCATCAGCCTTATCAGCTGAGCCTTGAGGCAAGAAAGCAAAAAATTCCTGAAGGAATAGAGCAGAGAGACCTGGAGAGTTTGACAGTCATGGTTCATGAGCCGGAGACAAAGGTTCCTCGACAATCCTGCATCCAAATTCATAGTTGCTGTCATTTTTTCCAGCCTCGAAAGCATCTTCCATGCCTGAGTGTTCATCCTCCTTGCTCAGCACGTTCTGGGGGGGGGGGAGATTGGATGCAGCAGGTAAAACCACCTCGCCTGGGAAGCTCGAGACTTGAGGAGGCAGGGGAGTGGTAGAGTGAGTCGGAGCAGGGTTGGGTATCTCTTCACGGAGGGTTAAAGTGATAAAAGCAGTAAGAATGGGTCTGTTTGAGGAGCATTCGAACCGAAGTTCGGCTCGCTGGGAGGTTTTCCGGATGGTGGGACGAACAGTCTCGTGAGAGACAGGAGGGAGAGCACTGCTGGAGGGAATGGAAGCATAGTGAGGGGAGGCTGTAGAAGCACCAACATTTTCCTAGAGAAGACCCCTACCTCTGCCTCTACCGCCTTGTCGGGTTTGAGACTGAACATGCTCCTCATCAGCAGAGGAAGAACTTGAGGAAGCGCTGAGAGAAGGGCGTCGAGGATTGGTAAGGCCCCTACTGATACCATGTCGGCACCGCATTCTCTGGCGGAGTCGAGGCATGGAGATAGGGGCAGGGAGATGGAAATTAGAGCCAAAAGGATGAACTGAGACCGAGGGAGCCCGAAGAGTGGAATTGACACCACTGAGGATTGTCGAATGAGCCCGAATAGGAGGGTCCAGGCCACCGCAATGATCAGCCCAAACACTGTGAAGAGGAATAGCACTGCAGAGGGGACTGTGAGAGAAGTGAAACCCGGGCAGAGGCTCGAAACATGCAAGTAAGGAACAACGACGTCTAATATGCGTTCTCGCACTGGAGTCTGCAAAACCAGGAGGACATTCACCGTGGAGGGGAGACGGAGATCCTCCACATCAAGCATCAACATTCGAACTGTCCCGGATTAGCGCCATGACTAGGAGGACCGCCATATGGAGACGAGCAATGAGCCGATCAACGGGAATTTCATTCTTTTTGAGCTGGCGAGTAATTGCACTCATAAATGCTGGTACAGGGAGCCATATGGGCTTCCCATGCCAGCTCCTTTGGGAGCTGCGCAGGGACCCATGTCCCATCAAACATTTTAAACATCCGCATCCGGAACAATTTTGGCCAATTTTATAACACTAAAAACCTCCTTTATAACCACCACTAGAGGGTCTTTTCCTTGTAGTGTATATAATCAATTGGCAGGTGTTTGACAGTGATCATCACGTCATAATTTTTCTTGAGTTGAAAGAGGAATTTGAGAACATCCAAGTTGACCAGCAAAACATGTTTGTTGAAACCAAAGCTAATTACGAGGTCGTACAATTGAAGAATAATTGTATTCCTAAAGGTTTTATCCCTCTTGAAAAGTTATTTGATCAGAATTATGTGGTTAAGACTCCAAAGATAAAATTTGATGATGAGGAAGTTGAAAGTTGTACTGCAGAAAATCCCAAGTTGATCAAGTTGTCTAAGCTTATTTCTTCAGAAGTAAAATAAAGGTATGTTGATTTGATGAAAAGATAAATTGATGTTTTTGCATGGAGTTATGTAGATTTTAAGAGTTATGACCCTAGCATCATTCAGTATACAATACCCATCAAAGAAAATGAAAACCCTTTAAACAAAAATTGAGGAGGATTAATCCATTTCTTATGCCATTAATTAAAAAAAATTTAAGAAGTTGTTTGAAGCAAAAATCATTATTCCTTTGAGATTTTATAAGTCACTTGCTAACTTGGTGCCTATGAGGAAGAAAAGTGGGGAGATTAGAATATGCATTGATTTCAAAAATCTAAACAAGGCATCTCTTAAAGATAACTATCCTCTTCCCAAGATGGACAACATACTGCAAAACATTGTTGGATCTCAAAGGATCTCGATGTTAGATGGCTTTTCAGGTTATAACTAGATACTAGTACATCCAGATGACCAAGAGAAGACAAATTTCACTACACCATGGGGAACATTTATGTATGTCAAGGTGCCATTTGGACTCATGAATGCAGGAGTGACTTTTCAAAGGGCGATGGACATTGTATTTGCAGAAGAGAAGGACAGATTCGTGGTTTTTTATTTAGATGATATCACTGTGTTCTCAAAGAAGGAAGAAGATCATCTTAAGCACTTGCAAATAATTCTTCAAAAATGCAGAAAATTTGGTATCCCTCTCAATCCTAACAAAAGTTTTTTTCCTTTGAAAACTGGTAAAATATTGGGTCATATAATATCAAAAGAGGGAATAAAAATTGATACAAGTAGGGTTGCTACCATTAAGAAGATAAATTTTCCTAGAAATAGGAAAGAGATTCAATCCTTTTTGGGCAAGGTGAATTTTGTTAGAAGATTTATTCATAATTTTGCAGAAATTTTTAAGAATATCACCAAGATTCTTAGAAAGGATTCTGATATTAAATGGACAGTAGAGGTAAAGAATTCTTTTGATGAGATCAAGAAGGACCTTACCTAAGCATCGATGCTCATAAATCATGATTTTTCTAAGGATTTTCTGGTTTTTACCTTTGCCTATTAGCACACAATTGCATGAGTTTTATTGCAGAGGAAGAAGCAAGGTAATGAACAAGAAAATTCTGAAGAAGCACTAGAAAATTCTGAACTGAAGTACAACATTATGGAAAAGCAAGCCTATGCTCTAGTGAAGTGTTAGTATGAATCCTTTGTTGAAGTGTACGAAAAAATACCACTTTAGCTACGCATAACTAATAGCCCTAACATCAAAAGTGGCTGCCAATATCTTCAGATCTGCAGTTAGTTGATCAAGAAAAGAGCTGCAAAAAACCAGATCTATGCATAAAAAGACATTAAGCAGTAAAAAGAAGGGTTTGCTCCATATATCCAATAGACAAGACAAGAACAATTTTTGAAAGAATTTTTTGTATTTAGGGCACCTGGGAGGAAAACAAGAAGATTTTTCCAATTCTCCTCAATGGGATGGGTTCTTGGAAGTCTTCAGCACTTCAGATCTAGAATCTCTCTCTCTTGTTGGTGTAGAAAACCCAGACAAAGATAGAACTCAAAGGGAGCTCACACAACAAATAATGTAGAAAAATGGGACCAAGTGTATAGATCCAGAGTGATCTAATAGGCAACAAAAGGTGAAGAATGGTAGGAAAAACCCTCCTATTTATAACAAAATATTGGGTCATTCTAGATCTTGGTGCATGATTAAAATAATGTTAACCAAATCTAGATCCACCTTTTATGGAATATTTTATTATATTTGTTTGAGGGAAAAAGTATTTGACTTGGGTCAAATCCCTTTATTTGTCAATAATAAATAAATAAATGATTTATTTATCTTTTTAAGGAAGTGGTTGAAGGATAATCAATTAAATAATGATTTATTTAATTATTTGTGGGTGATTTGGTCATATTTAACAAGGAATATTATCTAAATAAGATTTAAATAATTATTCCTAGAAAATAATAAGATAAACAAAGGTTTATCTAATTAATTTCTTTGTTTTTGGGTTAAACATGACTAGGAATAATAATTAAATTATGGTTTAATTAATTATTCCATGAGGAAAATTAAACAAAACAGGTTTGTTTAATATTTCCTTTTGGGGTTTCCTGTTTAGACCATAAACAACCTAATAAATGTGGTTTATTAAGTTATTTTACATAGTGAAAGCAATTTTACTTAGGGTAAAATTGGTCTTACATGGTGTACTGGGTCCATCTAATGATAATAGGTTAGATGACCAAAAAATGGTGTAACAGATTGCCCCCCAGCGTGCGAGTGTTAGGAGAAAATCGTATGACCGAAGTACGTTGTAAGAACTCAATCACCAGACATCAAGAGGGAAGTCAGAGAGAGAAATGTAAGGTAGACGAGTGTGCTGAAGAACTAGACCCTGAGGAGACGAGACTCGCAGGTGCAACAAGTCTCTTTTTATGAGAGGGTACATGTGCTAAAGGCGGCGGGGGAGGCATACCTATGCCCGCCGAGACAAAGTACAAAAGAATAGTGTGTCCAGTAAACAAGGGACCGAACCATAAAGTACAACCGGCATAAACATGAGCTAGATAATAATACAATGAGGAATCCCACATACATGTTGTGCCTGGGATAACAGCTAGGACTTATACAATAATATCTGAGTACATGAGATACAAATACAACCCAAATTCCCCCTATACACGGGGAAGGGCTCACAAGATCTGACTAATACATGCAAATCAAAGAGGTGCTGCAAGCAGCTAAGGCCGACATCATCAAATATATGGAGCTGCATCGAAGGCTGCAATGAAGAGGTCATCCGGGCATGTGGGGGGCTACCTGCAGGGCCACCCCCTCATGAGGGCTGAGACATCTCACAGACACCCAGGAATCATGAAGAGCTGCTGCTGCATCACTGAACCATCAAGCATACGGATCTCAATCATGCTCAAAGGAGCTGGAGTGGAGAAAAATCAAGTCAAAGGGAAATGAGAGATCCCTTTTCCTGATTCGAGGCACCGAACAAGAGTGGAAGCTGGAACCAAAGTAGACCGCCCTCTAGACCTGTCTTCTGGAATGAAGGAGCTGATGTCGACAGAAGGAGGTCCGCCATAGGTGAGGCAATGAGATATCCTCAACTAAGGCACGAGAGAAAATAGTAGAGCGACGGACAGACTGACACCGATGATGATGGTGAAATGGAAAGGACTGAGTAGCGAATGGACGACTTCCCTTGTTAGAGCATAAATTGCATGAATGAAATGGCAGCGACTGACGCAATATCATAAGGGATAGGGGACAGTGGGACTGAAGGCCATAATGTGCGACACAAGAGAGAAACCAAGCAATGAGGGATGGAGGACTATAGCGGGGTACAAAGGGACTCGGGATAGAATCCATGAATGCGATGATGACTTCGCTTGGATGCTCTAAACAAGGGAGACTTGATGGTGCTACCACACAGTAAAGGCCCAATGGGGGACCATGAAAACATGAGTACAAGATGGTGACTCATGACGAAAATCGACACGAAAAAAGACAAGTAAGGAGGCAAAATGGTGCCCCAAGTACAAGTGTCGTAAGTGAAGAAATGCGATTTTAAGGAGAGGTGAAGTGACCCTTCTTGGACAAAATGTGTCGTGGTGAAGTATCAAATCACAACAATTTAACAGATACCCATTTGAGGGCTCGGTGAGAGCTTTCCAACAGTGTAGACGGTTTGTCAAACGGGGCTACCGTATGGTCGCAGCAGGCGAAAGAAGAAACAAGGGTTCTCTTTTAATAAGGCAGTTTGCCATCCAAATTCACTCATTTTCTAGTGTTGTTGTGGTGAATGTAGAGAGGAGAGAAGGCCCTAAATCTTTCGGCGAGCGTAGTGGACAAACCGACCGTTGGAATCGAGATCCGTGAGTGGTAGGTAGGAGGCCTAACCTTACTCTTTCAATTTGATGGATTGAAAGTTCAGTTTAGGGCCCAAAAGCTCAGGAATAGACCCTCCTTCATCTCTACGGCTGGGTCACACTTTTTGGGCCAAAAAGTGTGACCTAGGAAGTAGGTTTTAGGGAAAAAATTGCGACCTGTCCCAGAATTGGGCAGAAAAGTACGACCTGGAAGATGAGGGGGTTTTGGTGCTGTTTTATGGCTGAGAGTTGGGTTTTTGTGTTTGGTTATGATATTCCCTATCTGTATGCTGACAATGATGATGTTTTTGTGCAGATATGGCAGATATACGGGTTAACTAGAGAGAGAGAGACCTGGGTACATTACGGGCAAAGATCCAGGCAGATCAGGGTGTCCATCGTGTGTTGGCCAGGTTTGGGGTTCTAAAGTTTTTGGAGAACCCTTTGATGAGGGTGGGAGAGCCTTTGTTGGCCCGGATTATCAGTTACTGGGATCCAGAGCATGAGGTCTTTGTCGTGTAGGGGCACAGGATCGAACTGACAGTCCAGGATGTGTATTTCCTGATGGGTCTCCCGCCACTGGGGATGGTGGGAAACATGCAGCCAGTATTACCGCGGGGGCGGCATATCATGGAGTTTGTGGAGCGACATTGTCGACCGGGTCTCCAAGTCAAGGGGACTCGGATACCAATCAGGGATCTAGAGAGGTTAGAGACCCGTGCAGTGGCCACAGCGGTGCTGTGTATCCTGGGCAACCAGGCGCTCCATCACATCACTTTGGGGCAGATGATGATTGTGGAGAGTGTGTTGAGTGGGATCTACTATGGGTGGGCCCAAATGATGCCGGTGTCACTAAAACGACAGTTGTCGCTCTGCAAGCGGAAAGTGAAACACGATTGCTCGTATGGGACTTTATTGTGCGCCTTCATCTTTGAGAAGATCCCGACCTTACGACCTCATATACAGCTCCCAGATGGGGGCCCGAGAGAGACCAGGATGCGCAGGTGGGGGCGGCTACTGTGTAGAGGAGGAGGAGGGGCGGTCGGGCGAGTGTTTCGACCTGAGTTCTTTGCCCATTGGGATCAGATGCCGTTATACATTGACGACTATCCCTATAGTGGGATGAGTTATTGTGGAGATTCGGACTCGCCACTTCCGCCCGGGGTCGGCGGGGGCCCGATGGTAAGGACACATAAATCATTCTTGTATGGGTGACACAAACAATTATTGAACAGGGGTCGAATAGTAGATATGGTACTGATTCATGTACTTTTGGTATGCAGATATAGCTCCGGTAAAACCAGCCGGATATATGGGACGCCCGGCAGCCTCTGGAGCTGCAGGGCCGAGTGGGTCGAGAGCAACGCGCAATGAGGATGCGGCCGCCCTTCTGGATGACTTCCACCGTAGATGCGAGACGTTGCTGACCAGAGTTTCAGAGTGCGGGTGGCAAGACTTAGACGACCAGTACGTGGAGGCATGCATTGGTCTTCCCTCGGAATGGCAAGGTGTCATGTGGCGCATGGCGATGGCCGGTCAAGGCATACGTGATCTACGGGCTGCAGGGGCAGAGCCATTGGCTCTGGATCCGCCAGATAGTGAGTAGGTGTGGGGCATGTGGTGCCCCCTAGTGTGTATGTAGGGGCAGGTGGTGCCCCCAGTTTTGAGTTTTTTGTAACATGCTATGGGCATGTCATATGTATCAGAGTAGATGGACTCTAAACACATGTTTTGCGACACATATTATGGATATGCATTGTTTTTTAATGATTATTAATGTTATTGTCTTGTATGAAATGCGTGTGATAAATGCCAATCTAGAACATGGTTTGCAATACTATCTACATAGTGATTTTGTTCTCGAGGTACATGGTTGAAAGTTATGGTTTCAAATTCACGTATCTAGAGTTTCACTCGTAAGTATCGTCTAAATAGCACAGGGTTATGCACACGATAAACACCATTTAGTTGCATGAAAAGAAGTAGGGAATCCAAACGAACATGCAGATGGAGGATGCGATGAAAGAGGGCATCGGCTAAGAGACCACGCACTGCATCATATTCAGCCTGATTGTTGGTGGCAGTACCAATGCAGACCCCGTTTGAGAGGACAAGGGCATGCAAGGGGGTGAAAATGGCCCAACCTGCTGAGGCTAGATTCTGGGAGTAACGACTTGCACCATCGGTGTAACCGATAAAGGGTGGGGACGGGAGGTCCTGCGGAATGGTGTTACAAAACAACAAATGGGGGGAGGAGATACAATGATGGCAGCGTGAGTGTATAGAGGACATTGAGCGGCAACTGCGGGAGGGAGTGCAATGAGCAGGATGGCTATGATGCATATACAAACTAGAGGGTGGTATATGAGGGCTATAGGAGGTATGGCGAGGACTCAGGCTGCGGAGGTCAACAGAGATACAGGTGGAGTGAGCTCGTGCATGGGTAGGAACGAGGGGGTCAAGGGTGGTCGATGAAGGGGGGTCAAGCAAGGCAACAGGGGAGGATGCAAGGGGACTGGGTTCCAAAGGTCGCAGAGAGGAGGATAGGTAAAGAATGGTCGTAGTAGACTCCGTCATCTGAACATCAGGGGGGGAATGTCGATGGGAGCGGGGGGATCCTCAAGCTGGCCCGACGCATATTGCGCAAGTATGGGAGAGGCGGATTGATTTTTTTCAACCTCATACTCTCGGACTACTTCTAAAGAGGTGCGATAATGCGTTAGGTGAGGAAAATGGTGGGAGTAATGGCCATGGATACCACACAAAGCGTAGGGTTTGCTAGTGCGAATAGTTTTTGGGTTCTTGGTTACGGACGAGGATGGAAGAGAAGGGTCGGAGACCGTAGACTCAGGGAACGTGACTTTAACCATGGGTTGAATGCGGGGCAACTCGGGACAAGTATGGGTGGCGTGACCGACGACATCACACAAGGCACAAGGCTTTGCAGGCGGGGGAGGAGCAGGGTCAGTCGGGGAGGCCTTGTCTTTGGATGCCCCCTTGCGAGCTTTGCCTTTCTTTCCCGGAGCTGTCACCATAGGGGTAGGGTCTTGGGGAGGTGCAAGGGGCATGGTAGCAACGGAGGAAGCAAGGGGGACCGGTTGAACCGGTGTCAAAGCAAGATAGGGTTTGGGGTGACCAGGAGGGGTAGCGGTTGGAGGGTCAAGGTACTAGACGGGTATACCCAGGGTCAGGTTAGGGAGAGAGAGGGTGGCCATGACGGGGACCGAATAGACTCCGGGAGGGGGAGCTAGGAACGGTATCTGACCAACAGGATAATGACTAGGAGGGATGGCTCCGAGGTGGTTAAGGCTTGGGGGAACCGATCCAGGGGGATAAAGGGGTTCAGGGATACCAGCTGGAGGAGAAGGGCCAGAAGGAGGCGGTCTGGCTGGCGGAGATGAAGGGCTAGGAGCGAGTTGTAGTGGGCGAGGTTGAGTCTGAGGTTGCTGACTAACCAAAGCGGGTCGCTTAAGGGCAGCCCGAGATGATTGCATCATGCAAACATTCGATAAGCTGGGATCACAGACGTGAGGAGGGGGAAGAACAAGAAAATTTCCAAGTAGAGAGGAATCTTTGTAGACGCCGGGGGAGACACTGGTCAAGGAATCGACGGTTTGATTATTGGCTACAGAAGAGATGGTCGTCTCCGGAGAGGTCTGAGACGACGACTCATGGTAAGACAGCTGGTCAATGGTGACTATCTTTCCATTGTGAGGGAAAGACATCTTGCGAAAAACCGCGGATGGGACAGCAGACATGGCATAGGTGTAGCTTCGCCCCAACAGAATGTTGTAGTCTAGAGGGGTGTCAATGACTTCGACGTCAATGAAAACGGTCTTAGCGGCAAGGGTGATATGACAATTACGAAAAAGGCCAATGGGCTAGGAGGCGTGGCCGTCCCACGCTAAAAGGGTGATCGTGAAAGGGGCCAGCTCAGGAGATCCGAGTTGTTTCCAAACCGAAGCGAACATCACACAGGTAGATGCCCCCTCATCAATTATACACTAAGAAATGTTGGTGTTCTAGATTTTGACTGGGATTTGGAAGGCGACGGAAGCAGGAAGAGGAGGATGGTCTGATTGATGGGCGTCGAACATAATCATTTGGTCATCAGCAGGATCTACAGCACCCACGGTAGATAGTAGAGCCTTCTTTTGGGAAGGGCACGACTGGAGGAGTTCCAGTGTGGAAATGGCAGCAGGAGATTGAGCCAAATCATCTACTATGCTATACGAATGAACAACTCGACCAGAAGCAGCATTCGACGTAACAGTCCTTTAGGAATCTTGGTATGGACCTCAACTTTGGGTTGAGGGATATGTAAGGGACCATTGGTTGTCGAAAGAGGCTCTGTAGAACCGGAAGAAGGGGACTCGGGGGCAGACTGAGTGGGAGGCTTGGGGTACTGGGGAGACCGAGTTTGAAGGTGAAGGTCAACGGTTGGGGAAGGATCAGAGTTCATCATAAGGATCTGGTAATCAGAGGAACCAGAAAGGGAAGGTGGAGTGGTGACCTGGCTGTCAGGCGGTTGGGTAGCCATGAATCCTTGCTGAGGGAAAGGATCAGTAAAAACAGCTGGTTGGGTAGTGGCCACATTAGGAGGAGCATGAGGGGAGGCATGTTGTCTGCGCAATGTGGCTTGAGACTCCCACATCTACCGCATCTGGGGTAAGAGGGGACAATCGTGGGTGTAATTACCATAAACACCGCAACATGAACAAGGCTTATTTGTGCGAAGCGGCCTGTCCGGCTTGGGCTGAGTGCCCTGTTACTGGTTAGCAGTGTTAAGGTCAACACCTTGAGGATTGGGTCCATGAGTACCAGGGGCATATTGGTTTGGATTTCCTCTCTGCCTTCTTTGAGAAGAAGGGGCATTAGTCGCGCCCTGCTGTGCAAATAATTTCCCTGGAGGGGGCTGTAGGTGCTGTTGCGGGTTTGGAGGAGGTAAGGGAGATGGAAGCACATATGCTGGAGGAGCTGGCGCACCAGGCTACGGATAAAGGTAATGGTTAGGTTGGGTAACATTGAGGTAAGCAGAAGGTTGGGAAAAAGGATGAGGCATGCCGTATCCTGGATACATGCTACTGGGAGGGGGAAGAGTGCTAGACGTGCTGGCCCCTCCCTGAGGGAGACCATAGCCCATAGGAGGTTGAGCATACAGATGAGAAAGGGCTCCAACGATACCATCGGTGGAATGAGATGCCCTCGAGGCGTTAGCGCCACCGGGCCTGGGGAGGTCAGGGAGGACGGTATAAACATAACCAGACTGAGCATAGATCAGGTCATATTTCAAGGCTATTTGGAGGGCGGCTTCTTCGGTTTGAGGGAAATGGGAGGCAAAATCTTTGCCAATGGGAGCTAAGAGAGAGCGAAGGAACCAGTCCATATAGATCCGATCTTCGAAGGGGGGACCTCGACATAAGCTTCATCTTCGTCGCCATTCCTAGACATGAGCGGAAAGGTAGGTCGAAGAGGTTTGCTTGAAAGAGGTCAAAAGCTCCGTACCAGTATCGTATCGGAGAGGGAGCTGGAAGTGAGATAAAAAGGCTTGGGCAATGGTCGCAAAGGTGGTATGGGAAGAGGTGGCTTGGTCTACATACCATTTATAAGCTTCGCCGGTAAGCATGCGTTGGAACAATCGAAGACGGATGGAGTCATCCGTAATGGAATTGGAGGAACACCACATGTGGAAAGATCGGACATGATTGGTTGGATCTTCTCCAGCAAGGCCTTCGAACTTAGGGATGTCGGAGGGGAGCTTGGTTGGCATAGCAGGCCAGCCAACATCGTGGCGGATAGGGTCATTGAGCAACTGATTGAAATCGAGGAGGCTGAGGCCTGCGATGTACGACAGCAAGGGTATGGCCGAGGTAGTTCCTGTGGCGGTTCCGCTAGTAGTAGTTCCGGCATTAGGGCTGGGAGTACCACTAGTATTAGGCCCTAGACCAGACATAGTGAAGGTGACAGGGGGAGAACCAGAAGGAGAAGGGGAACCTAATGAATCAGAAGAGGAGTCAGAGTGCAGACTCGGAGGAGGACTGGCTCGACGACGGCGGGACAGAGCAGGTCGATTGACCGAAAACTGAGGGTGAAGGCCAAGAAGTCTCCGGGAAGTGCGCCTTGTGGGTGCAATGATGACAACACAAACACGGCACAAGGGGAAGAAGAACGACCACAAGGGAAAGGAGGTGCAGAATCAAGTGAATACAATGTCGAAACAAGGGCAGATAGGTGCAGTGTCAATTGATTTTAAAGTCTTTGCCTGGCAGTGTAAACCAGGCTCTTCTTCACTTAGGGTGAGTGTGTGGCATGCGTTAATTTTAATTTTTAAACCCTTTTCGTTTTTGAGAGCAAGAGAAAAAGTGTGGTGCGTAACTGAAAATAAATCTGCAGAGAACAATATATAATGCTGAAATAACAGAAAATTAACAGCTACTTATGCATCGATTCAACCCAAAAAGGCGGGTCTCTCAAAACTAATCTAAAAGAGGGAAAATATCTAGTTAAAACACACGAAAAAGAGGCCAATAGATCGAGGGTCGAAAGGGACAGGGATCTAAAGGAGAAAGCTGCTGAAAAGAGGTGCAGATCACAGCCAAGAGACAGAGGCAAGGTGGCTGGAAAAAAGGAGGAAATCAGCAAAAAGCGGAAAGGACAGGGAGGAGGTCCTAAAGGGAGGTCCAAAAAAAATGACAAGAGGTGATTTGAAAGGACGAAAAGATGATTTAAAGGGATCTGAGGAGGAGGTATCAGATCTGAAAAAGGGAAGGCTAAAACTCTGAAAAACAGACGGCTGAAACAACTAAAAAATCTTCCACAAAAAGTGGAGGGTACTGAAGCCCTAGGGGGCTAGGTTCCCACTTAGATGAAAAAAACAGATCAGAAACAGGTCTAAATGGGTGGAGGTAGAGGCTGGAAAACCCTGACAGAAGCTTCAGCAAAACCCAGAAAAATTGTAGAAAAACAGCTGAAAAATTGGTTGGTCATAGGTTCTGACTTGTTTTCAATGCAGGTCGCAGAAAATAGGCTGAAATTGCGACCTGGAGGTCTAGGTCACAGGTTATGGGCTGAAAAGTGTGACCTGAAGCTCCGGGTGTCTCGGCAGCAGATTTTCAGAAAAGTTGCCGCCTCAGTTGCGGCTGATGTCGGTCACCTGCGCAATAGGGCTAGAAACACGCGGAAGTTAGAAATTTTAATGTTTTAGGGTTTTATGTGAGAAAAACAACATAAAAATAGGAAAAGAAAAAAGCTGAAAAGAAACCCTAGGGTCTGAAGTAGCTGGATATGTAGGAATATGAAAAATGACAGCGGTCGTAATTTAAAACCCGTGTGTAGTCGCCATTTGTTAGTATGAATCCTTTGTCGAAGTGTACGAAAAAAAACCACTTTAGCTACGCATAACTAATAGCCCTAACATCAAAAGTGGCTACCAATATCTTCAAATCTGCAGTTAGTTGATCAAGAAAAGAGCTGCAAAAAACTAGATCTATGCATAGAAAGACATTAAGCAGTAAAAAGAAGGGTTTGCTCCATATATCCAATAGACAAGACAAGAACAATTTTTGAAAGAATTATTGTATTAAGGGCACCTGGGAGGAAAACAAGAAGGTGTATCCAATTCTCCTCAATGAGATGGGTTCTTGGAAGTCCTCAGCACTTCAGATCTAGAATCTCTCTCTCTTGTTGGTATAGAAAACCCAGACAAAAATAGAACTCAAAGGGAGCGCACACAACAAATAATGTAGAAAAAATGTGACCAAGTGTATAGATCCAGAGTGATCTAATAGGCAACAAAAGGTGAAGAATGGTAGGAAAAACCCTCCTATTTATAACAAAATATTGGGTCATTCTAGATCTTGGTGCATGATTAAAATAATGTTAACCAAATCTAGATCCACCTTTTATGGGATATTTTATTATATTTGTTGGAGGGAAAAAGTATTTGAATTGGGTCAAATCCTTTTATTTGTTAATAATAAATAAATAAATGATTTATTTATCTTTTTAAGGAAGTGGTTGAAGGATAGTTAAATAAATAATGATTTATTTAATTATTTGTGGGTGATTTGGTCATATTTAACAAGGAATATTATCTAAATAAGATTTAAATAATTATTCCTAGAAAATAATAAGATAAATAAAGGTTTATCTAATTAATTTCTTTTTTTTTGGGTTAAACATGACTGGGAACAATAATTAAATTATGGTTTAATTAATTATTCCATGAGGAAAATCAAACAAATATAGGTTTGTTTAATATTTCCTTTTAGGGTTTCTTGTTTAGACCATAAACAACCTAATAAATGTGGTTTATTAAGTTATTTTACATAGTGAAAGCAATTTTACTTAGGGTAAAATTGGTCTTACATGGTGTACTTGGGTCCATCTAATGATAATAGGTTATATGACCAAAAAATGGTGTAACACGCACGGATGATGATAGGTATAGAATAGGAGCAGCGAGGTCGGACATTTCAACATCAGGGGGAGGAATGTCAATGATAGCAGGGGGATCCTCAAGTAGAGTGGACGCATACTGAGCAAGGATGGGAGAGGCATATTGATTGTGTTCAACCTCGTACTCGTGGATGACCTCTAAAGAGGCTCAATAATGGGTGAGGTGAGGAAAATGGTGAGAATAATGTCCATGGACACCACACAGAGCACAGGGTTTGTTGGTGTGGAGAGTCTTCGAGTTCTTAGTTACGGATGAGGAAGACATAGAGGTCTCAGGGATCGTAGATTCAGGGAACGCGACTTTAACCATGGGTTGGATACAAGGCAATTCAGGACAAGTATGGGTGGGATGACCGATACCATCACGCAAGGCACAAGGCTTGGTGGGTGGGGGCGGGGTAGGGTTAAGAGTGGTGGCCTTGTCATTGGATGCCCCCTTGCAAGTTTTTCGTGTCTTTCCATTAGCTGTCGCAGTATGAGGAGGGTTCTACAGAGGGGCTAAGGGCACTGTGGTGGTGGAAGGAGCAAAGGGAATCAGTTGTACTGGTGTCATGGCTATGTATGGTTTGGGGTGGCCTGGTGGGGCCTCAAATGGAGGAGTAAGATACCATACTAGAATTCCCAAGGTTAAATTAGGTAGGGAAAGGATGGCCATGGCTGGGACCGAATAGACGTCGGGGGCGGGCCAATCAACAGTATTTGACCGGCGGGGTAATGACCAGGGGGGACGGCTCCCAGATGGTGGAGACTTGAGGGAAAGGACTCATAAGGTGCCAGAGTGTGATGGGAAGGGTTAGGTGAAGAATGGTCGGTTGACTGAAGTGAAGGGCTAGGAGCAGGAGGCGGTGGGCGAGATGGAGGTTGTTGACTAGCCGTAGCAGGCTGCGGAAGACCAGACTGAGATGATGGCATCATGCAAACATTCGCTAAGATGGGGTCAGAAACTGGAGGAGGGGGAGGACCAGGAAAAGTTCCAAGAAAATAGGAGTCTTTGTAGACACCATGGGAAACACTAGTCAAGGAATCAACCGTTGGTCTATTGGTGACAGTAGAGATGGTGGATTCAAGGGAGGTCTGAGATTTTGATAATGGTAGGTTAATTGGTCAATGGTGACAATCTTTCCATTATGGGGGAAGAACATCTTGCGATGGACTGTGGATGGGATGGCAGACATGGCATAGGTGTAACTATGCCCCAAAAGGATGTTATAGTCAAGAGGGGTGTCAATTACTTCAATGTCGACACAAACAGTCTTGTCGGCAAGGGTAATGGGACAGTTACGGAATAGGCCAATGGTTTGGGAGGCATGACCATCCCACGCACGAAGGGTGATGGTGGAAGGGGCCAATTCAGGGGATCCAAGTTGTTTCCAAACCGAATCGTACATTACGCAGGTAGATGCCCCCTCATCAATAATACACCGAGCAACATTGGCATTTCGGATTTTGACTAGGATTTGGAAAGCAACCGAAGGAGGAAGAGGGGGATGTTCTGACTAACGGGCATCGAAAACAATCAATTGGTCATCAGCAATATCTATAGTGCCCATGGTAGATAGTAGAGCCTTCTTTTGAGAAGGACACGACTGGAGGAGTTCCAGTGTTGAAATGGCAGCCGGAGATTGGGCGAGATCATCTACTATGCTATATGAATGGGCAGCCTGACCAGAGGTAGCATTTTGACGTAATGGTCCCTTAGGAGGCTTGGGATGAACCGCGGCTTTGGGCGGAGGGAGTTGTAAGGGACCATTGGGTGTCGATAGAGGCTCTGTAGGACTTGACGATGGAGACTTAGAGACAGATGTGACGGGAGGTGTGGAATACTGATGGGACCGAGTTTGAAGGTTGAGGTTGACAGTGAGAGGTGGGTCAAAATCCATCATGAGAATTTGGTAATTGGAGGAACCAGAAGGGGAAGTGTGAGTGGTTACCGGGGTATGAGGTGGTTGAGTGGACACAAGTCCTTGTTGTGGGAAAGGATTGGTAAACACAGTAGGTTGAGAAGTAGTGGGGTGGGAGGGGTAGTAGGGGAGGAGTGTTGTCCCCGTACGGTGGCTTGGGAATCCCAAAGTTGCCGCATTTGTGGTAATAAGGGACAATTGTGAGTGTAGTGACCATAAACGCCGCAACACAAACACGGCTTATTAGTGTGGAGTGGCCTGTCCGGCTTGGGCTGAGAGCCCTGTGGCTGGTTGGCAGTGGTAGAGTCGATATTGGAAGGGTTGGGTCCACGATTACCAGCAGCAGGTGGATTGCCCCGTCTCCTTCTTTGAGAAGGAGGAGCGTTAGGCGTCCCCTGTTGTGCAACTACCTGCCCTGGAGGGGGTAGTATGTGCGGTTGTGGGGGTGGAAAAGGCAATGGAGTGGAAGGTCCAAATGCTGGAGGAGCAGGGACATTAGGTGATGGATATGGATAAGGGGTAGGGTGGGCAGCAAGGAGGTAAGAAGGAGGGTGGGCAAAAGGAGGAGGCATGCCGTAGCCTGAATACATGCTACTGGGAGGGGAGAAAACGCCGGAGGGGCTAGCTCCTGGAGGAAAACCATGGCTCGGAAGAGGTTGGGTGGAGGTACGTGACAGGGCTCTAATGATACCGTCGATAGAGTGAGATGCCCCCGAGGCATTAGGGCCATCGGGTTTGGGAAGGTCAGGGAGGACGGTATAAACATAACCAGATTGGGCGTAGATAAGGTCATACTTCAAGGCTATTTAGAGGGCGGGTTCTTCAGTTTGGGGAAAATGGGATGTGACATCTTTGCCAATGGGAGGTAAGAGGGAGCGAAGGAACCAATCCATGTAAACCCGATCTTCAAAGGGGGGAGCGCAGCACAAGCTCTGTCTTCGCCGCCATTCCTGGACATGAGCAGACAGGTGGGTCGAAGAGGATTGATGGAAAGAGGTTAAAAGCTCGGTACCAGTGTCGTATTGGAGGGGGAGCTGGAAGTAGGATAAAAAGGCTTGGGAAATGGTTGCAAAAGTGGTATGGGAGGAGGTGGCATGTTCAAAATACCATTTAGAAGCGTCGCCTGTAAGTGTGCGTTGGAACAATCTAAGACGTATGGAGTCGTCGGTAATGGAATTGGAGGAACACCACATATGGAAGGATCAGATATGGTTGGAGGGATCCTCACTAGCAAGGCCTTCAAACTTGGGAATGTCGGAGGGGAGCTTGGTTGGCATAGCAGGCCAACTAACATTGTGGCGAATAGGATCATTAATCAACTGATTGAAGTTGGGGATACTAAGGCCGGCCATATAAGGGAGCAATGGGGCAGTTGAGGTAGGTCCCGCAGTGGTTCCACTAGAAATAGACCTAGCAGTAGTACGGGGGTTGCTGCTGGTAGTAGGCCCTGAAGTAGACATGGTGAAAGTGACAGGGGGAGAACCAGAACAATCAAGGGATGAGTCGAAGTGCGGACTCGGGGGAGGACTTACTCTATGACGATGGGAAGGAGGAATTCGACCAAGTGGAAACTGAGGGTGAAGGCCAAGAAGTCTCTGGGAAAGGCGCCTTGGGGGTGCAATGATGACGGGAAGAAGAAAACTGACAAGGGCAGAAAGGGACAAAATCAAGTGAGGTCAAGGGCAGAAAAGGTGCAGTGACAATTGATTTTAAAGTCTTTGCCAGGCGGTGTGAACCAAGTGCTTCTTCACTTAGGGTCAGTGTGTGGTGTGCGTTAATTTTAATTGTTTAAACCCAGACGTTTTGAGAGTAAAAGAAAAAGTGTGTTGCGTAATGGAAAAGAAATCTACAGTAAATAAGACTGAAAAAACAAAAAATTGACAACTAATAATGCAACAATCTAACCCAAAAAGGCGGGTCTCTAAAAACTAGTCTATGAGAGGGAAAAAACCAGGCAAAGCACGCTAAAAGATGCCAATAGATCTAAGGTCCGGAGGGACTGGGATCCAAAGGGTGAATCTGCTGAAAAGTGGTGCAGAGAACAAAAAAGAGGTAGAGGCAAGGTTGCTGCTAAAAAGGAGGAGACCAGCTTAAAAATTGGAGAGACAAGGCAGTGGCCTTATAAATGAAACCAAACAAAATGAAATGAGGTGGTTTTGAGAGGGAGAAGAGCTTATCTAAAGGGATCTGAAAAGGAGGTATCAGATCTGAGAAAAAGAGGGCTGAAACTCTGGAAATTCAGACGTCTAAAACAGTAACGAATCGTCCACAAAAAGTGGAGGGTACTCGAGCCCTAAGGGGCAAGATTCCTACTTAGGTGAGTGAAGTAGATCAGAAACAGGTCCAAACGGGCAGAGACAGAGGCTGGAAAACCCTGACAGAAGCTTCAGACAAACCCAGAAAAAAGTGCTGAAAAATTTGCAGAAAAAGTGCAAGTCGCAGGTTCTGACCTGTTTTCAGTCCAGGTCGCAGGTTTGGGGCAGAAAAGTGCATCCTGAGGCTCAGGTCACACTTTTTTGGTTAATAAGTGCAACCTGTAGATCTGAATATCTCGGAGGCAGATTTCAGAAAAAATTTATCGTCTCAACTGCGGCTGATGTCTGTCACCTGTGCAATAAGGCCAGAAACACACAGAAGTTAAAAATTTGACTGTTTAAATGGTTTTAGGGGTTAAAATCACCATAAAAATAGGAAAAACAAAAAATGGAAGAGAAACCCTAGGGTCTGAAACAGTTGGATATGCAGGAATAGATAAAACGACAGTGGTCGCAAAAGAAAACCCATGTGGAGTCACCAATTGTTAGTATGAATCTTTCGTCGTAAAAGATCACTTTAGCTACGCATAACAAATAGCCCTAACATCAATTATGGCTGCAAAATACCTTCAAGATTGCTGCACAAATTCAGATCTAAGCACAAAAGATATTAAGCAGATAAAAAATAACATAGCTCCATAGATCCAATGAACAAGACAAGAAGAATGTATATGAAAGAATTTTGTATTATATTAAAGAATGGGGCACCTGAGAGGAAAACAAGAAAGGTGTTTTCTGGTTCTCCTTGGTGGGATGGGTTCTTGGAAGTCCTCAGTGTTTCAGATCTAGCATTTCTCTCTCTTATGGATGTGGAAAAGCAAACATAGAACTCAATGGGAATTCACAAAGCAAAATGGAAAATGGTGACCAAGAGAAGATCCAGAGTGATCTAATGCAATGAAGGTGATTAATGAATGGGGAAAACCCTCCTATTTATAAAAAAATATTGGGGCAGCCTAGAACTTGGTGCATGAATAAAATATTATTAATCAAATTCTAGAAGCACCCTTTAGGAATATTTTATTATATTTGTTGGAGGGAAAATGATTCTTGACTTGGGTCAATTCCTTTATTTATAAATAATAAATAAACAAACGATTTATTTATCATTTTAGGGAAATGATGGGAATATAATTAAATAAATAATGGTTTATTTAATTATTTTTGGATAATTTAGTCAAATTTAACTAAGAATATTATTTAAATAATGATTTAAATAACTTATTTTTAAGAAATTATTAAATAAATGAGGATTTATTTAATTAGTTTCCTTATTTTGGGTTAAATATGACCAAATAGGTTATTTTATATGGTGAAAGCAATTTTACTTAGGGTAAAATTGGTCTTACATGGTGTACTTGGGTTCATATAATAATAATAGGTTATATGACCAAAAAAATGGTGTAACACATATAAAACGCTATCAAGTATTTCTGCAGCTTTTCCATGTGTTATTGCTATAATTTATGAAGAATTCTTGCTCTTGCTTCATGTAAATTCAATGCTTCTACAAAGTAACTTCATTATGGATCTGATTTCTTGCTGCCATACTGTAATATGAGTTTAATGGCTGATTTATAGTGACTTATAGCAGAAACTGCGCAATTCCTGAAGGAGGGTTTCTCTATTAACCCAACCCTCTCCTTTAGCTGATTTTCAGCGAGTGTTGATTGTGGGAGATCTGTTTAGGCCCTCTAAACTCATTTTTTTTTGCTGAAAAATATGCATGGAGGTCCCACATAGCCTAAAATAAGGGAACCCAGCCCTGATATGTGTTATTTCTACACTGGCTTGCTTATACAGCGTCCTCCTTGAGCCTATTGCATATTTTCCTAAGAGTGGAATTTCCCGCTTCTTCCTTCTTTGGGTTATTCTTCTCCTTTGGATCCATTATTTAGATCTATAGATGTAAGGTTCCTAAGGGCAGAAAAATCTAAGATAAGTGTGTCATTCCCACACTTTTTTTGTTTCACCAATATTGTATAGACAGAGTCTGGAGCGGGCCAAGAAGCCTTTGGTTTTCACCCTCTCTTTAGAGGTGATATAACCAGTAATTGCCCTACCAGTATATCTTTGGTTTATATTTGTTAGTTTGATTCCATATTTTTGTGATTCCATAGTGGAATATCTTAAGATATTTCCTACTAAGCTTAATTTTCCCCATTTGGAATATTACAGTGGTATCAGAGCATGATCTCTGGCACAGCCTGTGAGATCAAGCTACCA